>JAWPHD010006168.1:0-149465 GCA_037043455.1 Cyrtodaria siliqua | reverse complement strand
TCATAATACCACGCGTCATAATGTATCACGCGTCAAATATTTATATAAAGGTTGTTTTCAGATCGTTTAAATTACTGTATATCATATAATATCGAATAGCATACTGGTGAAATAAAATACGACATAGTATTTTAAAAGAGCAAACTAAATTTTACAAACATCGGCTACTTAGTTCTTTGTGGATTTAAACCCTATTCGTTGTAGTAGCATTAAAGTAGAAATAGCCGCTAGGTGGCATGAGAGGTTTTGTACCTACCTCTCATGAACTCATAAAACAGAGTCTGCTACCTTTTTCTTTGTTTGTGTTTGTTTCTTCCAAGGTAGTGTGTTAAAATACACGTTTAATGCTCTTTTGAAAGTTTTCGTATTGGCGAGCATCAACGTGTATTGATTATTGCACATTTTACGACTGGACTTTCCCAACGGAATCTGTTGGGAAGGTTTAACGCTTTTAAACACAGTAAACAAAATCACCGTGTTCAGCTCCACCAAACACACAACTATTTCTTTTTATAAAGCACAATGTCCCATCCGCTCGCCCTAGTGTTTGGGCGGGTGGGGTCGCAACTTTTACAAAATAATTTAAAATAATTACTTTTTCTAGCTTGACTATTCGATGAATAAGAGAGGTTATGTGTAATCACCATTGGTTTTCTTATAGTATGTTGTAAAGGGTTGCTTAAGTAATTTTGTCTTCTGCAAATTCTGGGCTCCCATGGAACCTAAATTGTGATGGCCCATAAAATGTGCAATAAAGGCAGATCTAGGTTTGCATGTAAGGTGTTGTATATATATCTATAATTTTGGTTTGGGATCTTATAGCATTATGCATCTTATTCGTACTTCACCCATATTGGGGCATGTGTTCCCTCCTCCCCGCCCACGCCCCGCCCCCTCACAAAACCCCGGCACCCCACCTCCCCCCGACTCTCAACTGTTTTCTTTTCTTCATATTTATGTATTGTTTTGGTCAATTCTTACACATATACCCCACCCTCCCCCACCCCATCGACTCGAATCTCGATTTTGTTTCTATTTTTTTCTTCATATTTCTTTGTTGTTTTGGTCAATTCTTACACTTATAGCTATGCACCCTCCGCACCCGCACCACCTACCACCCCGCCCACCCCCATCCCAGACTCTAAACTATATTGTTTTGATATTTCTGTACTGTTTTGGTAAATTCTTACACATATAGCTATGTTGCCCGCCCCCCCCCCCCCCACCCCACCGACTCGAAACTCGATTTTAAGCTCTACTGGCCAGACTGGCCAAAAAGCTAGTAGAGCTTATGTGATGCCGAGTTGTCCGTCCGTCCGTAGTCCGTCCGTCGTTAATTTTTGTCTCGTTAAGACGACAGAGCCTTTTTTTTTATTATCTCTCCTGGCCAAGTTCGAAAACCAACCAGATCGGACCAGTAACGGCGGAGTTACGGCTCTTGATTAAGTTAAAAATGCTATATTCCCACTCGAAACTCAATATTTTATATATTTGTTTACATATTTCTGTCTTGTTTTGGTCAATTCTTAGGTGGCCCTGCCACTACCCTCCCCCACACCCCGCCTGCACAACTCGAAATCGATTTTTATATATTTGTTACACATTTTGTGTTGTTTTGGTCAATTTTTACACATAGCTATGTTTCCCCACCCCAACCCACACACACCCCACCCCATTACGCCCCTCCCTCTCATCCACCCCCAAACTCCCAACCCAACTCCCTGGTTCAATTTCTGAAATTCCGAAAAATATAGCTGATATATACCTTCAGTGCATTTAAGAATGTACGTAGTTGTCAATTGCCGATTACCATGAATATGTATCAATGCATATCATGCCTGGTTCATGTAATCGTTAACTCAAAATATTTATCAGTATAAAATAATACTGAAGTAAATCTGATTGATTAAACTATTTAACCAAGAGCGCCGCCTAACGGGGCATTATACGACCGTTTACTAAAGTGTTTATGTTAAAAACATTTCCTAGGTGTCAGGTCAATGTAACCCTTACCGTTGAACTACTAACGAAAAAAAACTGATAGGGAATGTTGTTTAACAAAGAGCACTATGTGTATAAAGTTTCAAGACTGTAGATTAAAAATTCGTGAATAACAGCTGGGAAGAAATTTGTCATGATCAGGTCACGGTGACCTTGACATCTGACCTACTAAGCTTAACATTAATAGAGGTTGTTTTAACATGTGTACTGTTTCTGTAAAGTTTCAAAATTGTAGGTTACAAGTTAAAGTGAGGAAAATGTCTTAGGATTCAGTCATTGTCAGTTCAATGTGACCTTGATGACCTACTGAACCCAAAAGTAATAGGCGTCCTCCTCTGACCAAGGACAATGCACCGATGAAGTTTAATAAGTGTGGGAATCATATTTCCGGTATTGTCATAGACAATGTATAAGTCCATATGTATAAATTTCATGAGTGTAAGTTTTACGGTTTTGAAGTTATCATGTGGAACTGATACTTCCATATAAGGTGATAGTGACCTTGAATTTTGAACTATTGATCCCAAACGCATTAGGGTTACTCCACTCACCATGGGCAATGTATGCATGACGTTTTAAAAGTGTAAGTGTTTTAATTTTGAAGTTATCATGAGGAATGCATTTTTCTATATCAGGTGACGGTGACCTTGACCTTTGAACTACTGACCCCAAAAGAAACAGAGTTTCTCCTTTCACATAGGGTAATGTACCTATGTAGTTTTATGAGTGTAGGTGTTTATTGTCCGGAAGGCATATTTCCATATAATATCACTGTGACCTTGACCTTTGACCTACTGACCCCAAAAGCAAAAGGTTTCCTTCTCTCAACTAGGGAAATGTACCTATGAAGTTTTATGAATGTAGGTGTTACGGTTTGGAAGTTATTATGCGGAATTCATATTTCCATATAAGGCGATTGCGACCTTGACATTTGACCTACTAACCCCAAAAGCAAACAGTTTCCTCCTCTCACCTAGGGGAATGTGTACCCATGAAGTTTTATTAGTAAAGTAGTAGTCACTGTGACCTTGACGTTTGACTTACTGGCTCCAAAAACAACAGGGTTCCTCCTCACACCTAGGACAATGTACCTGTGAAGTTTCATGAGTATAAGTGTTATGATATTGAAGTTACTTTGCAGAATGCATATTTCCATACAATGTCACCGTTACCTTGACCTTCCGGAATCCGTTTTTCTATATAAGCTCACGATGAACTTAACCTTTGACCTACTGAACCCAAAAACCATAGGGTTCCTCCTCTCACCTAAGGCAATGTACTTATGAAGATTCATGAGTGTAGGTGTTATGGTTTCGAAGTTATCATCCGGAATGTGTTTGTCTATATACTGTCACGGTGATTTTGACCTTTGATCTACTGACCCTCCAAAATATAAGATTTCTCCTCTCACCTAAGACAGTGTACCTATGAAGTTTCATGAGTCTAGGTATAATGGTTTCGGAGTAACCGTCCTGAATACGCAATTGCTGACGGATGGACGGACGGACAACTCCATACCATAATACGTCACGTTTTTTAAACGGGCGTATAAAAAAGATTCTAGGTGCTTATACCACTGGCTGTAAACCCGATATATCAGCGCAAATGGATTCTCGACGAAAACCCGTCACGGTTGCTCATCGACAGTGTTATCTCTTTTATCTCGAATAGCCAATGATACTCAACGATGTAGGTTTACAAACATGGATTTTGAATGAAAATGGTAAGCATTTTGATTTTTAGAGAGTTTTTCACGCGAAATACATAATAATTATTTATATACGCTAATATGAGTTAACTATTTATGTTTAATAAAGTGTTTCTCATAGTTTCTATATAAACCACATTTTATACATCAATTTATAAAACGAAAGAATTCTTAAAAACTTCAAAACATATAACACTTTCATGCTTTAACAAAGCCAGTAGAAAACAATAAATAGTTCATATTATTTGTCATAGGGTTAAAAGAAACTGTTTTTTGAAATATGCATGTCATGGTTTCTTCCTGAAAGTGTCACCGCGTCTTGACGACAATATTGTTAATGTAACGGTTACTCAACGACGATTTTTCTCTTTTCAGATCTAACTAGCAGATGTAAACATTATTCACTGTGGTTTTCATCATGTACATAAGTGGTTAGACAATGTATCGAAAGTCACAGGGACAGGAAAAACAATAATATAGACAGTTGAATCAAATTACGGGATTTATCATAAAACTATTCCATTTAACATACACGGAAACGATACATAGTGTGATTCATACCACCTGTATGAGTCTACGTGCGTACATTTAGCTGCCTACTATTCAGTAGGAGACCAATTTAAAATTATGAACAAAACTGTGATTATGGCGTATTGTAGACATCATTTGTTGATATCGCCTATTCCAATAGGTGATATCAACAAATGATGTTATTAATTATAGCCATACGGCGTTCCCATACTTCAATTCATGCGGCTTGTGTAGGCTAGTGTCAAAGACTATTGTGACGCGATTCATATATCCGTCCTACCCATCCTATCTTTATATTCCATATGTATGCTACTGTAGTGTAACCAACATACTACAAGTCTGTATTCACTGGTGATCTCGTTAAAGGAAGAGCATGAAAATAGACATTTGGAAATCGCCGAACACGATAAATACAAAACTATCGCAGTCTCGGTTTGAATGAACGGTAGTGAGAAATTCTTGCTACCGGTTACGCCCTCTAGCCCCGGTTTGAGCATTAACATTAACCTTTCGATTGATTAATCCAGTATCATTTTGACTTTAAACATACTTGCATATATTTAAATGCAATGTTGATTGTTCAACTTTTCTTCGGTATTCTACCAATGGTTTGAATATATTACTGATGAAATATAATCAACAGTTAGTAATTCGCAAAAAAACAATTTGCCTTATACTATTTCTATAATTAATATTAATGATTAAACAAATGCATTTTGTATGTAAAGAAAACATAAGCTTATCTAAACTCGATTGCTGTGTGTCCCTTTAAGATGGATTCATAACTTTCATCTGCCATAGATGTACTGACATCTACTTCCTTTATGCATATGGAAGATCCTTCCTGAAAGGAAACCTCCATCACACTTAAACCACTTACTAATTCAAACACTTTACACAAAGATAGCTATGAAAATAGAATGTTCTTAAACATATAAGATAGTAGTTTCCGATTTTTTTAAAGAAAATAAGAGAAAACACAACCTGAAGCAAACGAAATTGTTTTTCAAGCCAACGGTGTTATATTTAGTATAAATCTAAAAGTGCTTATCTTACCTGAGTTTGGCGTATTATGTTCTGTCCTTATTACATCATCCCTTTGAAATATAATTGATTAAATTAGTTTCATAAAATTGGCAAAAAAATAAAAATTAATTTACAAGTGTTGTTTGAGGTGGTTTTATTTCAAATCAAAATCTGAAATTATGTGGCCATCTATCTGTCTTATATATACGTATATTTGACACCTGTTACCCTCATGTACATAATGCTATATAAGTGTACAAGTTTTTTGATCCAGTTGTCAGATTGTTTCTATTAATAGCACATATATAAATAGCTTGATATTTTTGACCAGATTGTTTGATGGACATCCAGTGTTTCTGTAATATTTTAGTTATTTCTTATTTATTGTTTACATAATGAGATGTGTAGATTGTTATAGAACATTCTTTAATCTAGAATGTTCCATGTCGGTATATAAAGCTGACCTTAGTAAAACTTTCGGGGTTTTCAGTATTAGTATTCAAAGTGGTTCATTATTTTAATTGAGAATTTACAAAAGAGTCGATGCTGTGAATTAAAATATACTGAGAGAGGATAAAAAACGATTGTGCTCATCTAGTGATATTGGATTATTGGATTATTTGGGCATTTGGACTATTGTGAATTTATAAAACAGGAAATAACTGAAGTAAAATTGGATTAAAGGGACACTTGACAAATATTATTAAAGGGTTACTTTACAAATCAGATTAAATGGACACTTGCTAATATTATTTGGACTTTATTCGTATATCGGATTTTAAAGAAATACTGAATCCATTTTATGTAGTTTCTGTAAGTGAATATTTTTATTTTCATTGTAGTATTTGAATAAATTTGTTGATTATATTTTAAAAATAGTTGTTGCTGGTTTACTTCATTTCTTGTTACATTTTACCCGTAACACACCATAAACAAATGATGTGGTATGTATGTTAAGTATGTTTCGATTTTTTAAACTTAAGAGTTCGTGTGTTTCAACGAGTCAAAGTATAAACATACCTTTCAGTTATTTTGTCATCGGCATTTCCTGCAAAAACAAAATCAGGCACACATGTTCATTACTGAAAGATAATATATATTTCACAGATTTTTTATATATCATGGGCATTGCTTAAAAGAAATCTACATGTATGTATATTGTAAAGTTTGCAAACAAAAGCATAACATAATTAAACATAATACCTTTTGACATTAAACCATTAAAAATGAGCTAATCTTTTATTTTAAATGTCATTTTCACGTTAAAGGGAAAACCTTAACTTCTGTATTACACATGTTCACGCAGCAAACAAGGAAGTCTACACAATGGGTGTTTGTTCTTTCACTTCAACTTTCATCAATAAGGTGATTTTTGTTTTGTTTTAAAGCCGTGTACCTATTTTTCTATAATTTGGAATCAGTAAAATGAAGCATGAGATTGATATCAAAATCATGGTCACGAGCGATCATTATAATGTCCAAAACCCACCCTGTCCCTTTTCCTGTAATGGGTGTTATTTTATACAATAAAGGTTTCACTTACATTACACAAACATAAAATTTGTTGACATTTGAAATAATTACGGGGACTACGAATACGTTAATATATACAACTCTTCCCTTACCATAACCATTAGAGTTTTCTTTTCAGTTACTACTACTGTCAATTACTACTATTAGTACTTGTCATCCATCACTACGTCTAGTACTGCTATTACTACTACTACTGAATAAATTGCCACTGTAGGTAAATTCGTACTACTGACTGAGATGCGTCCCGTTGCAGCACCAGTACAGCGCCGTTTCCTATTCAAATTCGTTCATTAGCCGACAACGCACTAGCACGTACTTGCTTAATACCGGACATATTGTTACAGATAGACTTACTATTTTAGGACAAATTATTATGCAACACAGATCCATAGTTATATTTCACTAAAATATAGTTCCGTTCATGAATCAATTGCTAAACGTGTAAAAGCTACATTTTGCACTAACCCATTCAAATCACCTGCCTTCAACGGTACCAGAAGTCATACAATGAGTTATATGTAATGTTTTGAATTAAATGTAAATTCGGTAGTGCGTAGTTTATCCACAGTAATCATGGTAATTACCACTACTATTATCTTTTGCAATCAGTTGCAATCTGTTAACCAATCATGTGATCAATTATTATTGAATTACCGTTTTTTTTATGACACGTTATATCAATCTGGTACCGTCTTGTCAGCACCACAGCAAGAGCAACCATTGCAATAACCACAATTCCTCCAATAACTCCGCCTACGACAGCACCTGTAGATAAACCTTGGTTCACGATTTGACTTTCAACAGCTGAAAATAATATAAGGGTAACACGTATTATAACTGTTAATATTTCATTCTGTGATGGACAATTATAATCCAAAAGTAACACATGCTTGCGTTTTATATTTGTAGAAGTCCATAGACGATATAATATTGATGTCCATCTGTCGTTTTGCCATGCCAAATCGGTTTTCCATTTTCTGCATTATGCAAAGCAAGGAATATGATGTAGCTATGTACGTAATTATGACATCATTTGGAAGGTTATTAAAAATAATATACGTATATACACCGATATCAGCGATGAACTGTCATGTGAAATGTTATTTTGTACTAAATATTCAGTGACTGGTCAACAGCATTAGAAGTGAGATCAAATTAAGAAGTATATAGTTTTAAATTTCAGATGAATTGTGTGTATTCACTCGGGATCGGTGTTATACAATACAAAAATGGTGTGTTCTGCATTTGGAAAGGCATTATATTGCAGACGATCTATCATTTCTGTAAACACTTATCAAAGTACCAACTAAAATAGAAGTAATATCAGTAAATAAGCTTCTACTACATATATTACCTTGTGTTTTAAAGACTAACACGTTTGTGTATTCACTTTTCCCCTTGCTGTTCATAGCAAACATTCTGACATAGTACTGCGTAGATGGAGCGAGGAATTTTATCACTGTGGACAACCTCTCATTACCCTTAACCATCCCATCAAAAACTAGTGTCATGTTTGTCCATGTTGAATTATCAGTGCTCACTTGTATTACAAATATTTGGTCCAGACCACCATGGAAACCCCGTATCCAGTTTACAACTGCTGTATTATGTTCTATTCTATATATACTAAGATTCGCAGGAGAGGTGGGAGGACCTGAAATCGAAATTAGTCAATTTAACAAGGCTTCAAAAGATGTAAAGAATGTCTTATTCTACAATAGGTTTAAATATATGTTGGTGCAATTTAATGAACAATTAATAGTATACAATTTGCTTTAAACTATTCGTATAATTAATATTTAATTTAATGACTGAACAAAAGCAAGTTAGGAAGAAAAACTAACGGGACGGCGTGTGATTTTTTTTAAATCAAGATTGTACTGAGTTAAAATAATACCACAGAACTGCATACCTTACGTAACATTACAGAAACTGCTCATGGTAATTTGTAATTTCATTTCAATCAAACAATTATATTGATTTTATGGTGATTTATGTTTAATGCACTATTTAGCAAACGTTGACCTATGTTGGCAAATTTGGTAACATCGGCATCATTTTCCAATGTCGTGCCAACGATGGACAGCTAGTGTCAAAAGTCAGAATATCTTTCAAGTATTTTAAGTATCTTGCCATCATTGGACCGTCATCCGTTGCAAAATTTACAAGTCTGCAGTAATAATTAATTACTTAAAATATATGTGATAACCCGTATTACTTGATTAACCGCGCAACCGCACTCATTTAAATTTAATTTGAATTACTTAATCCCTTCACCTGAACACTGTCGATTAATTGTTGGACATATATCGGACCTATATTTAATAGCATGTTACGCAATTAATCAGTTGGACTAAAACTGCAATGCAGTACATGTTTCAAAGTTAAGAACTTATATGTTACATGTATGTCCATGTTATTGCAAAAGTAGTATAACCGTAGAAGAATTAGAGAAACATAGTTTAACACTTGTTTTACAACATGTATCAGGAAGTATTTGTTATTTTATCATGCAGATATGCACTTTTCTGCCTAATAAAGGGGTGACCTATTAAATTTTGCTTTATTAGGCAAGTTGACCAATAGAGCAAATCAATGCGGAATCCCTCGGAGTTTATTGTACGTAACGTTATCTGACGTCATGCACGAAACGTTGCCTGACGTCATAAAACAAACACAAAACAACAACATGGCGGCGTCCTCGATAAGCGTAACATTCTGAGAAATAGGTAATAATAGTAATTCATACAAAAAATGTGGATAATCTACATGATAAATAGAATATTATGTCAGTGCCTTTTACTTTCAAGTTTATTAGGCTCGGTACGGAAACGAAGCCTCGCCATTCTTCGTTTTCTAAGCCTCGCCTAATAAACTTAATAGTAAAAGACACTGACATAATATTCTCTATATATTTATATAGAGAAGGTTGCTATTAAAATAAGCAATGTGTACATGGTATAGCTTTTCTTTGTATGCATGTAATATATCTCATTTCCTCGTTTTCATTTTGACAAATAATCATTAGGTGGAGAAAAGGTCGGGGAGTACCATCCCTTACCACACCTTACACTATCTTCTACGTATCTGTATGAAATCACTTCATATGAAACAAATCGCATTAAGAAATAATAACTAGAACGATATGAAATGTCATGGAGGCAAGGTACAATCATTGATTATCAGGATTCTACTAACTCCAATCCATGCACTCCTTCTGTACAATTTAGAACAAAACCAAAACTATACACTGACAGATTCGTCAATGCAATTATGTTAATACTGAATATTAGTATTTAATATTCAGTATTAACATAATTGATTGACGAATTGTCAGTGTCTTGTTTTGCGTTTTGTTCTAAATTGTACCAGAAGGAGTGCATGGATTGGAGTTAGTAGAATCCTGATTAATCTACAATGGTTTTGTACTTGCTCCATGAATTTTCATATCGTTCTAGTTAATTATTTTTAATTGCGATTTGTTTATATGATGTGTTTTATACAGATACCGTAGTCTGTATATCATTGGGGTAAGGGAGAGCGGTGTTTTTTTAGGTTAATATGTATTATTTCATTTCTAAAATAAGTTGTAACTCTACAGTTGATTGTTCTTCACTTGTGTTAAAAATAAATGCTTGTTCTGATAGATTCAGATTTATGTATTTTGCTAAAACGAAAGTGTTTATCTTTGTTAAAAAAGTCTGAGATGAAGGACAGGTCCAAAACATATGAACTATAGTCCCGTCTTGGTGGCAGAAGTGGCAAAAAGGGTTTTCTGATCTTTTTATTTTATGTAGATAATGCTGTGTTGAAAGAAGCCGATGGTTAATTCTTGTTTGAAACCATTGTAGTATTGTGCTAGAAATAATTTTGAAAGGAGATACATATATGTCTTTTCATGTTTCCGCTTCAATACTGTACATATGTTCCCATTTGATTTTTGATGTTGGACTTCCATTATTTCTGTTCAAAATGGAATACAGTGCAACCTTTCTTGTTGTTGACGAGTGTTTTAATATTTGCAGGTAAAATTGGGTTTTCTAATTTGTTCATTGTTATTTTGTTCTGTAATTCTTTTAATGGCAGCTACTACTCCTTCATAGATTAGAACATTTGTTTTTATGACAGTTTTCTCTTTGAAGCTCAGTAAAATAATAAAATCCACCATTTTCGTTGATTAAGTCATTTATAAAAAATGATGCCTTTCCTATACAATAATTTGTTGAAAAACGGCTTACAGCCAATCAAAATATTGTTATTTTAGAGTAGTGGGTTTGACAAAAAGTCCTCAGGCGAGTTAGGCAAACTAAAAGCAATAAGTTTAACATATGAATTTAGCGCATCTATCTAAAAAGTATTTTTCTTTTTTTATTATTAATGTTTCACAGTAACTTTTGCCAAAAGATGTTAATTTTTGAATGTCTATTATCTTTTCAAAAAGTTTCTTCCAAGTGCCTTCGTTAGTTATGAGTCGTCTTATCCAGGTCGTTTTAAGACTGAATATAATTGCTTTAAGATTAATCATTTTGAGACCATCTTCAGAATGTTGCTTAACTATAACTGATTATTTTTAATTTTTGCAGGGCCTTCCCAGAAAAAGTCATAAAATATGTTATTAATTTGTGTAATTGTGTTTTCATTTGGATTTGAAAGAGATATAAATGATTTAAAATAGGAAGTAGTAATGTTTTAATAACTGTGATTTTACCAATTGGTGTTAAATATCTTCGCTTCCATATCTTTACTGTATTTTGGATTTTTACCATTATAGTTTAATTCTATCATTATACCTAAGTCGACGTTGAAATGTATTCCTAGTAGCTTAAAATTATCTTTTCCCCAGTTAAGTTTCCATTTTGGTTTGATTGCATCTGACTTGTATTTTTTCCTCCCTATCCATACAACTTGTGTTTTGTCAAAATTTATATATAAACCAGAATATTTAGAGTATTTTAATAGTTCTGAAAGTGTTTCATTCAGAGATGTATCAGATCCATCCAAAAGGACAGATGTATCCTCTGCATATTGCGAAAGTTTAATTTCTACATTCTCTTTAGTAATATCTTTAATATTGTTATTATTTGTTTTTATAATCGCCAGTAATTCAGCACACAAAATAAAAATATAAGGTGACAAGGGGTCGCCCTGACGGCAGCCCCTTCCGATATTGAAAAACGATGACAGGTTTCCCCCGTGCTTAACAGCCAATTTTGCATTTTTATATAAAGTCTTTATCCATGATATAAAATGTTCTCCGAATTTAAAAAATGTAAGTACTTTAAATATAAAGGCCCATGATAGAGAATCAAAAGCTTTTTCAAAATCAATCAAGAGTATTAAAACTGGCAGATTATTTTCTTTTGCGTACAGCATAACATCATATATAAGTCTAGTATTTTCTCCTAAGTATCTTCCAACGATAAAACCAGATTGATCTGTATTTATCAGCTTAATAAGTGTTGATTTAATTCATTTGCAATTGAGCCTGAGGCAATTTTATATGTAAATTTAGGAGGGAGATTGGTCTGTAGTTGTTTAGATGCAGTCTCTATTTGTTTTCCTTTGGTATAACGGTTAGTATTCCTTCTATTTGAGTTATTAATAGTTCACTCTTATTGAACCCATAATTTAAAGATCTTACTACAAAATGACCTGTCTGTTGCCAAAATACTTTAAAACATCTTCACCAAATCCATCTGACACTGGGCTACGGTTATTTTTCATTGTTTTAAGTGTTTTAGGGGCTTCTACAAAGGATATATGGCCTTCAAAGAAATATAAATGATCGGACAGGGAAAGTATTATTCAAGGAGGACAGTCAACCACAAAACACAGAAACAAACAAGCAAACAGACAAACAAGGCAAAAGTAATATTAAATACAAACGACATCACAAACACAAAAGGGTTGACAATAGGGCTACCGCCTTGGAACGGTCAGTGGCAAAGTAGGCCACTGGGGGTTTAAACCGGTTCTAGGGTGCACGAAACCTCACACTTACCCTACTTCATCCAATTAAAACGGGACAGTGTAAATAAAAACAATCCCCGCCATGATCTAATCTCTAACCAACAAGGCAGCATCAATAGGCAATAGAAGTAAAACATAAATATGCTCGTGTAAATATAATACAAAAACACAGTAGCCTAGAAAGCCACAATGAAGGTACAAGATTAATTGATTCACTATTTGTAAATTTTGGTATATCAAAGTCTTTTAAGTCATTTTCTAAGTTAATGTTTTCTAGTTCGTTGTCTTTGCTAGTATATTGTTGTTCATAGAATTGTTTAGTCTAATTTAAAATTTCATGTTGATCTGATATGATTTCTCCATTTTGTTTTTCTATTTTAGGAATTATGTTCGAAGAGTAATTATGAGATTCTAAATTGCAAATATATGAGGTTGGTTTTTTGTCATTCTCAATTATATTTGCTCTTGATCTAATTAGGTAGCCGTTCATTTTTTGTTTTCTTAATATTCTTATTTTTTATGTTTCTAGGGTTTCTACGTTATTTAAAGACAAGTTATTTTCTAAAGTTTCTATTTCTGCAATCAATTCATTTTCTCTTTTATCTGTGATTTTCTTCTTATAACTAGAATAAGATATAGATTTACCACGTAATTCCATGAGTAGTGTTTCGAGAAACAGTTGGTCATTTATTGAAAATTGTATTTCATTATTGGGGGTATTACATATGTTATCTATATTATACACTGGAACAGCATACTGTGTTTTAATGTCTTTAATTGTTCTGTTTATTGTGTTTAAGTATTACTAAAAAGAGAGTAGTTATGTTTCCAAGGGGGTTTACCATGTATAAATTGATCACAATTCAATTTAGAACTATAATTGAGTGATCAGAGCGGTAACTGTGTTCAATGGTACACTTTTCTGTTGAAAAAAACATATTTTCAGAAACAAGGAAGAAGTCGAGTCTAGCTTGTTTTTAAAGGAGTTATTCTTCTCCAGGTATACCGTTTTAAATGTGCATGTAATTCTCTAAAAGGATCAATTATATTATAATCATATTTAATAAGTGTTTGTTGAAAAGTATTGCAACACCTCTTGCATTCGAGGTTCCTGAACTAAAAAGACAATCATTTTCCCCACTGTGTGCGAATACACTTTTTAGTTGCTGTAGTAGAGTGATTGTCCTGAAGGCAATAAATGTGACAATTTTTACTTTTTAGGTAGTTAAATACATCGATACGTTTTTCCGCTGCACCAAGACCCCGACAATTAACAGACAATATGTTTATACTTGTCATAAGTGTTGATAAAAAAGACGGGTACCATAGTGAGACAGCAATCAGCAGTTGTAAAAAAAGAAAAAATGTAGAACTAACAAAACATTATTCATTTTGTGAAACATTTACCTTAACAAAAACTTTTGACATAAACCTAAGTATATTTTGTCATGGTATTTTTGGTAATGATGGTAATAGTAAACTAATAATATATAAGTAACTCTGAAGCATGTCATTCAAGATAGTATATCTCAAGAAGCCACACATATAAGTATACTTCTCTAAATAATCTTGCATTTAAGTATCACCATAAGCATAACCAGCAGATATTATTATATTACATATTTGTCTGTGATTTGTATAGGAAATACTGGGAATAGAAAAGCTATATCTACTCGTTTGCTCTACTGTGAAATATCTCCCACTGGGAGATATTTCACAGTACGGAACATTGCTCGGCCTTTTCTCAATTTCTCTCAGGTCGCAAACTTTTTATATAACGTAATTATCTCTAAAAATGTAGTGCATATAAGTATCTCAGCAGACAGCTATCCACTAAAAGTAAATATATGCGTGTTAAAGTAAGCATAAGCATGACAAGTAATTATATTTTAAACAGCAGTGTATAAAGTAAGTATATCTGAAAGCAGAACTATCATAAAGTAAGTATCTCTGAAAGTAGCAAGAAGATGTAATGCAAAACAGTAAATACAAATCTAAATAAACCAAATTGTATTTCAAAAAATAAGGCATACTATTGGTATAACTCAACGAAGAATAGGAATTTCTAAAGAATCTCGGAATCACTACTCAAAGCTTTTAAATCTCAGAAAGCAGAACATATCAAACATTCTACGTGTGGGCTACTTCGGAGAGCTTCAAAGAAGCACAAAGTGATTACATCACAAAAGTCACACATAAACACATATTACTCTAAACCAGTTTATCTCAGGCACCAAGGCATAAAAAGTGGTATCACAAGCATCAAAACATATTAAGTAAGTATAACTGACATCTAAACGTAATTATGTAGTATGTATATCTCAAGCAGCAAAACATATAACGTATGTATATCTCAGACAGCAAATGCTATACAGTACGTATCTCTCAGGCAGAAAAGCATATAACATATGTATATCTCAGGCAGCAAACTCAAAGTATTATCTCGAAGGCCGAAAGGCATATAACGTATGTATATCTCAGGCAGCAAAACACAAAGCATTATCTCTCAGAGATTTTACTTTATAAATTTCTCTAAAACTGTGACCCATTGGACTGGACAATATTTAAACCCTGGCTCCCATTATGAACAAACGCGGCAGATGAATACACGATTATGCTACATGCAATTTAAGAGAGTCGTATGCCTTTTAGTTTTAGAATTTTGAAGTTTTTCCAATACGTCTAACATTTAATATATGTGCCCCTTGTAGCGACTACAAACTGACTCCAGGGTCATAAGCGTATGCTACCTGCAAAACATTAGCTCCCAGCTCGTGTAGTTCCATAGAAGATTTTACTTGATAGCTATATGTAAAACTGTTACTTAGTAGAGGCGAATTCAAAGTCGTTCGCGGTTGCGCGTACATAAAGATGTCCCCTGTGTAAAGGAATGTATTATTTATTTTACAAACTGTGTCCACCAATGTTTGAACACTTTTTGCGACAAACGGGCGGATGCAAAAAAGGACTCTTTTGCTATAGTCTCCTGTTATCTATGATAGACAGTAAACAAAATAGAAGGACTTCTCGACAGTGCCATATATAGTCTCGAGTAAGTCAGTCATTTATTGTAGGTAACCATGTAACCTGTGAAGTAACTGTATGTTCAAGTACTTCCAATTAAGATTAAACACAGTAACGATATTCTTTAGATAGGGAGCACAAACAATGGTTTTCAGTATGATATTGTCAGTCAATGGAATAAACGAATGATCATACAAAACCTGACCTGAAAGTTATTATAACACTGTTGTTCATTAACTTTTATAACCCTTTTGTGCAGAAACGAAACTTTTTATTGTATATGCATGTCAGTCGAGGACAACACATTTTGATTGAATGAATGACCAGTTGCAGCCAACAGTCAAACGTGACCTTCTGTCCAGTGTAAACGTAGGAACACATGTCTAACATGAAATGTGTCATTCACAGAACACAGTCAACCAAAACATATGCATTCTAAACAAACAGTCATTCATTTAACATAGATTAGCAAGATAGCATCACTTAGAATGCCTCAAATATCACTTTGATTCATATATAAGTTTTTAATCAAATAAAGTATTTGGATTTGACAATGCAGACCCTATTCAGGAGGTCAAAACCGTGAAACCCGTTTTATATGACCATACCAATTTAGAATCAAATGCATTCACATTTGGACACAATATGCTTTTTTGTGTTTTTTTGCCGGATTACATCCCTAGGGATGGAGCCAAAACACGGAAACGTATGGCGCATCTACAAATCCTTAACTATGAAATACACCAAACATGAACTCAAAATATCAAAGGGTATAGAAGGAATTAACGTAACAAGCCCGAAACTCGTAGTAGCAAATTGCTGCAAGTTCCCAAAGTTGGGCCCCTTTTAGCAGGAGGTCAAAAACAGTTTTATATTTGTTGTGCCTCGAGTCCAAAAATGACCAAACCAAACTAGAATCGTAACCATTCACATCTGGACAAGATGAGTATTTTCTTGTGGTTTTTGACTCGATTACCCCATTCGAACGGCCCAATGGGCAGACCCAAAATCCAAGACATTATTGTGCAGCTACACATTCTAACAAAAAATGCACCACAGATGAACTTGAGATGTCAAAGGGTATAGAAGGATATAGCGTCACAAGTCCGAAACTCTGTAATAGTAAATTATTGCAAGCACCCCAAAGTGTACCCTTGTAGAAGGGTCCCTATATGCAGGAGGTCAAAACACGTTTTTTATATGTTGTGCCTCGAGTCCCTGAATGACCATACAAAAGCAGAATCAGATTCATTCACATTTGGACAAGATATATATTTGTTAGCTCATCACCCACAAGGGGGCCCCAGTGGGGCGGAGACAAAATCCGAGACCTTGCTACACCCCGTTGGGTCAAAACATTTTAAAATAAAAACGAAAAAGAAAAGAAAAAAAGTAAGCCACCGGTGATATTTGAAGCAACGACTTTAGGTTCCCAATATAGCATATTTAAGAAAATCAAGGTCCATAAGTCTCGTGTTACTGGTCCGATCCAGCTTGTTTTCGAACTTGTCCGGACGTTCATTGATATTAACAATTAGGCAAAATCTGGTGAAGATCAAATAATACATGAACGTGCTAGAATGTTCACAATGCAAGATATATAGTTTTTTTCCAGAAAAACAAGGGCCATTACTCTAGTCTTTCTCATCCGATCCGGCTTGATTTTTACTTGACCGAGCTGTCATTAATATAAAGACACTGACACCGTTTGGTAAAATTCAAATAATAAATGAAGTTGCTATAGTGTTTACAAGGCAGACAATGGCATTTTTCAGCAAAACAAGGGCCATAAATCCGGTGTTACTGATTCGATTTGGCTGGTTTTGACTTTTTCCGAGCTTTCATTGATAGTTACAATCGAAAATCAAGGGCCAAACTCTGGTGTTACTGATCCAATCTGCTTTCGGACTTGTCCGAGCTTTCATTGATATTACCACTCTGGTAAAGTTTGGTAAAATTCGGATGAAAAATGAAGGTGATACAGCGCAGACACCAAAATGTTACCGCATTTTTCGATAATTTAATGGCCATAACGTCGGTGTTACATGTACTTATCCGATCAGGCTTGTTCTCGAACTTATCCGAGCTTTCATTGATATCAACAATCTGGCAAAGCTTGGTAAAGATAGAATGCATAATGGAGACGCTAGAGTGCAGACAAGACAAAATACACGAATTTTAGTTAATTCAAGGGCCTATATCTGCCAGTAGGGCTAAACATGAAGGATCTATCGTGTTAACGAGGCACAATATAGCAATTTGAACTATTTCAAATTTATCCTATTTTTCATTGATATAAAGACACTGACAAAGTTTGGTAAAGATCAAATAATAAATGAAGCTGCTATAGTGTTCACAAGGCAGACAATGGCATTTTTCAGTAAAACAAAGGCCATAACTCCGGGGTTACTAATCCGATCTGGCTGGTTTTCGAATATTCCAAGCTTTCATTGATATAAAGATGGTAAAGATCA
Organism: Cyrtodaria siliqua; assembly: GCA_037043455.1. NCBI lineage: Eukaryota > Metazoa > Mollusca > Bivalvia > Adapedonta > Hiatellidae > Cyrtodaria > Cyrtodaria siliqua. The sequence goes on along the minus strand of JAWPHD010006168.1, from coordinate 131,198 downwards.
AATGAAGTTTCTGGAGTGTTCGCAAGGCAGAAAAACAATACCATTATTCTGGTGTTACTAATCTAACCCGGCTGGTTTTCTAACTTATTCGAGTTTTCATTGATATAAAGACACTAACAAAGTTTGGTAAATATCAAATAATAAAAGAAGGTGTTAGAGTGTTCATAATGCAGAAAATGGCGTTTTTCAGAAAACAAGGGCATAACTCTGGTTTTATTTATCCGATCTGACTGGTTTTCGAACTTTTCTGAGCTTTCTTTGATGATAACAATCTGTGCAAAGATCAAATAATAAAATAAGGCGCTAAAGTGTTCACAAAGCTTAATAATGCATTTTCAGGAAAACAAGGGCCATACTTCTGCTTGCTGTTACTAATCCGATGCGGCTGGTTTTCGAACTTGTCCGAGCTTTCATTGATATAAAGACACTGGCCAAGTTTTGTAAAGATCGGATTAATATGAAATCCCTATTGCGCTAACAAGGCAAAGGTTAACGACGGTCAACGGACGACAGACAACTCGGCATCCCATAAGCTCCACTGGCCTTTAGCCAGTAGAGCTAAAAATGCATTTATAAAAATGAAATGCAAACGGAATGCAAACGAAGCCTACACAATAAGATTTGTTGAGTATCTTATTCCTAACTAAAGTTATTGGCTTGAAACCAATTTTCCATTTTAGTAACAGTGACTTTGACCCAGTGACCTCAAATGCAATATCAAACTTCCTTTCCATATAAGCTACCTACATAGCAGGTGACACAAAACTGAATTAAAGGCCCTATCGTCTTAACGAGGCAAATTATAGCATATTTAAGAAAATCAAGGGACATGTCTCAGATGGTACTGGTCCAACCTGGCTGGTTCTCGAATATTATCGAGCTTTTATTAGTATCAGCAATCTGGCGAAGTTTGGTAAAACTCAGATGAAAAATGAAGGTTCTATCGTCTTGACAAAGTTAAATATAGCATATTTAAGAAATCAAGGTCTATAACTCAGGTGTTACTGGTCCTATATGACTGTTTTCCAAAATAGTCTGAGCTTTCATTGATATCAACAATCTGGCCAGTTTAGTAACAATCAAATGAACAAGAGACCCAAGAGGGCCTGTGGACGCTCTACTTGTGTATAAGGTGCAATAATTCCGCTGCCAAAAAACATTCAACCGGAACATGGTGATGACATGCGCAACTGGGCTTGGTACTGATCATCCCTGATAAGTTGAAATCCGGCCAGAGGTTCAGGAGAACTAGTCTGTACAAAGTTAGAATATTAAAACCTTTAAAGGGCCATAACTCTGCCAACATGTATTTATCTGGAACACGGTGATGACATGCGCAACTACGCTTTTACTCATCATCCCCGCCAAGATTCGCTAAAATCTTGTCCGGAAAAAGTTTGTGTACTAAAAATTTTAACAGGCCACAACTCCGCCAAGATGGACGGACGGTAGGGCGACAGACAACTCGCCATCCCATAAGCTCTGCTTGCAGTAGAGCTAAAATGAAGGCCCTATCACGTTAACAAAGCAAAATATAGCGTATTGAAGAATATCATGAGCCATAACTCCTGTCTTAATGGTCCTTACTGGCTGGTTTTCGAATTTGTCATTAATGTCATAACCTGGTCAAGTTTAGAAAACATCAAAGAACAACATTATGTCACACTTATCGTTTTAGTAAAGGTCCCATACCAGTATCCAGTATCGCAGTTTCAGAGGAGAAGTCGTTACAAACTTCATTTTTAAAAATCTATTTTTAGCTTTGGCAGCCACCTTGGATTTCACATCAATCTGATTTTTGTCTATGAACAACTAGACCTTATTGGCAACATTCCTGTAAAGTTTCATAAAAATCCATTACGTAGTTTCAGAGGAGTGTTTCCTATATAACTCTATGTAAACAAAGATGTCTGCTGGCGACTATGTTTGATATTGAATCAAAATGTTTAGGACCAACTACAAATCATGCTAGTCAATTTGGTAAAGGTTCTAAATCAATCCACCTTATGATTTTTGAGAAGTAATTGTCACAAAATTGTGTTTTTAAAATCTTTTTTTAGTTGTGGTGGCCATCTTAAAGTGTTGATGGCTAGATCAGCCATGGGAACCTGTGACGTTTTATAGAAATAGGACCAGCACTTTCGGAGAAGTAGTTGCAACACTTTTTTCCTGTATAACTCTATGTAAACAAACATGGCCTCTGGCGGCAATGTCTGACATTCAATCAAAATAGTTTTGTTTAGAATCAACTAAATGTCATGCCAGTCATTTTAGTAAAGGTTCGAAATCAATACCACTTATGGTCTTTAAGAAGTAGTCGCCACAAAATTGTATTTTTAAAACATATTCATAGCTATGGCGGCCATCTTGAATTACTGACCGACCTGGTTCTTACTTAAGACCAACTAGACATCAAGAGCAACATTCCTGTAAAGTTTCATGAAAATAAATGTAGTTTCAGAAGAGTAATCGCCACAGGTTTTTCCAATATAATTCTATGTAGACAAAAATGGCCGCCAGATGTTTGACATCGAATCGAAATGAATTTTGTTAAGGACCAACTACATGTCGTGCCAGTCATTTTAGTAAGGTTTCAAATCAATATCACTTACGGTTTTTGAAAAGTTAATTTTTTGCAAGGATCAACTAGAACTGATGGGCAACATTCCTATAAAGTTTCATAAAAATTCATCAAGTAGTTTCAACGGAGTAGTACCACGTAACTCTATTCCCCATCCATTCCAACACTTACAAAACGCACCGCCCATCAGTGCCTTCAGGACTTTGATTTTAAAATGCATTTCAGTGGTTGCGTTCGTTTTCAGTGTTCAGCGTTTTAAGAAATTCATTCATCGTTCATTTTGCATTTTGCATTCATAAAAATCATGCAACGTTCGTTCTGCATTTATTTTGGGTACTTGAATGCAACTGGGTCGGTTATTCAAGAGCCATAACTCCGGTGTTACTGGTTTGATCTGGCTTGTTTTCGAACTTGTTTGAACATTCATTGATATATATGACGGGCGGACAATTATTGTTTCCAGTGATTCACTGGACTTGGAGAAAACATTTCATTAGTGCTATTAGTAGTTTCTGACCCTACTATTGTGCAACGTAGTCCGTGTTTAGTGGTTCACCCATTTACAGTTCGTCACTATGCTTTCCTCTTTGATTGTAGACCCTATGATAACGTCTACCTAAATCCTTATAGGACGGTAGCGTTTGATGTATTTAATCTTGCCTTGTGATACCCTTAACGGTTTGTTCACTTGTTGCTCTGACTTCTGCCAAGTCATTGAGTACTTACTTTTAGGCTTTCTAGGCTTTTATTTTTTATATTATATATACATGATCATTTATGTGTTTTACTTATATTGCCTATTAACTCTGCCTTGTTTGGTAGAGATTATAACCTGGCGGGGATATCTTTATTTACACTGTCCCATTTATTGGGATGACAATAGGGTAAGAGTGAGGAGAACCTGGTTTAAACCCACGGCCCCCTGTTTTGCCACTGACCGTAGCCCTATTGTCGACCTTTGTGTGTTTGTGATGTCTTATCTTGTATTTTATTCATCCTTTGTCTCCATTTCAATATATCTCTCCATACTGACTGAATAAACTTCATCAGCGAATAATAACAATCGGAATTTCATATTTATTCCTGTAAATTAGGCCGACTTCAACTTGCGAACGTGACTTTGTGTATTGTGATCAGCTGTGAGTATACGCATTTATTCATCTTCACTGTATCGTGTATAACTGGGTGTTTTAGCGAGCAATATGATCAGTGAGTTGCTATCACGTCACCTAAACATATGCTATCGAATCACTATGTTAAATATACATATAACTTTCTCAATGTTAATGAGGGTACTTGACAGCATTGACTAATCAAAGCTTCCTATTAAAATAAATAAAGGATGGCCTTGGCATCATTAAGTATCATTAACAATATTATACATTACCTAGGACTACAACTTTCATCGGTAGTACAGTTTCATTTATTTCATTTAAAATGACGATGTCGTAGTCACCAAAATCTTCCTGATTTGTCATGCGCAATGTGACCGTTGCCATGAAACCATTGGTAGTGACGTTGTGTGTAAATACAGGCAGTATTACATGTGTAGTTGTCAGGTTAATTGTTCCTTCTTTTTTTGACTGTCTGGTACCGTTGATATTCTTGTGACACGTCACATTTAGGTCGATGTCTGTATTGATGTAGAACTTTACTACTACTGGTGTGTCAATGTTAATTTCTGCTGGAACCTTGTGTTTTTCCTCTCCAACAAGAAGTATTGGGCTTGTAATGATTGGAAAAGCTAAAACAATATAAATTTAGTTCATCATGAGTTGAAAAATAATTGATAATAAATTAAAATTATACCTGTTCTTCATGTTTAATTTAAACAAGAAGATCGGTAGAACTGAATGATGCTTCCCGGAGGAAATGCTTAAGGATGAATGAAGTGGTATCAGGAAGGTAAAATGTACAACAATAATAAACTTATGTAGGTCCGTGAGTCATTATATGATATGGGTGATTTATTAGACAAAGGCCAAAAGCAATAACATGCTGTTGCCAACAACTTCAAAGGAAAAGGGCAATCCATTACATTCCAGACAATAGAAGTCTGATAAACAGGTTATGTAAGTGTAAAAGAGGAATAATTCGGTATTACTAAACAGATACATTTAGAGGTACGGTCTTGCGCTCTGCACTTCCTCTCATTGCCCGGTTTCATTGTGTTTCAATCCAGTCTCATTAGTAGTTTTCAAGTCATGCTCTAGACAAGAATTAGAGGGCAATTTAAATGAGTATATATTTGTGGTTCTTAAGCTCTGCAATTCCTTTCATTAGCTTTTATCAATCATTGATTCCAGTTTCATTCCAGTTCCATTTGTATTTTTCAAGTTATGACCCAGACAAGAAATAGCTTAAAATTGCAAAAGGCAATAACTTTAATTTGAATGAAGATTGACTTATGGTTATTTAGCTCTGCACTTCCTCTTCATGCCCTCTATCATTGTGTAAAATTCAATTCCAGATCCTTTAGTAGTTTTCAAGTAATTCTTCGGACAAGAAATATAAATATACAATTACAAAGGGCAATAAGTCTAATTTGATTCAATATAAGATTTATGGTTATTTTGCTCTGCTCTTTCTCTCTTTGCCCTCTATCATTGTGTGAATTTTCATTCCAGCCCCATTAGCAGTTTTCAGGTTATGCTCTAGACATAAATTATAAGTATAAAATTACAAAGGGCAATAACTCAAATTTGAATGGAGATATATATGGTTCTTGCACTCTGCACTTCCTCATATTGCCCTCTATCATTGTGTGAATTTCATAGAAGACTGCACTGGACAAAGAAAGCGGGATTGCCGTCGGACTGGTGTAGTTCCACATGAGAGATACATTGTAGCATGTTTGTATTAGGGATGCAAGTAAAATCCAAATGTATGTTGATATGAGTTGCAAGATGCACCCCACAGTGTCATTTGTACAATGGTGCACTGTGAGTAGCACCTTAGTATGATTCAGGAAAGGAAAATTGCAATTACTGCTAACATAGAATTTACATGCAAAACTGATTTAGATACAGACCAATCCCTTGACATAGACATTGTTTTAATGTGATTGGAAATTGTTAATAAATACTAGAATACTTATCAAACATGTTAGCTCTCTTGAACTACTTCAGCCAATAGGGCTAAATCTCAATGAATATTGTGTTCTAAAAACACATTGAAACAGTCAATGATTTCATACAAACTGTAAATTACTTTCAAAAGTATTATACAATTATACAAAAGTTTGGTTAAATTATGTATTAAGAGATTTACATAATATATTATGTGACTGAGATTTAGCCCTAGTGTATAATAATAATAATAATGCTAATAATAACTTTATTTCAAGAAGGTAACATATTAAGACATAGCATTTACAAACAAATACAAGTCTTGTTTACAATATGACCATCTATAAAACAACACAATGTTACAATAAATGCATATAGTGAAAGATAAAACAGTACATGCATCGTTATATAACTTCAACCAGACAGACACATTCTTTCATTGAAAGAAAGGATTTGTATTTAATCTTCAATGTAATTAAAGAATATGAAGCTCTTATGTCAACGGGAATCATGTTCCAAACTACCATTCCTGAATATCCAAAAGTACGTTTAATAATATGTGTTCTAGGTTTTAAAAGAGCTATATCCTACATAGGAGCAGATCTCAGTTAAGTTATAATTTGAATTTGAAGAGAAGGTTATTAAATTGGTTATGTAATCCGGAGTTAAATTGTTAAGTGATTTATAAAGCATAACTCCTGGTTGATAATCACATCTGCGTTGAAAAGTAAGTCACTGGAGTTCCTTAAACATTAGTTTAGACTGTGTTTTTACAGGTTTCGCGAGAATGATTCGTGCGGCCCTCTTCTGGATTTTAAGTATTTTATTAATAGAGAATTATTTGTTTGGCCCAATGTTATACAACCATAATCAAAAGTAGACATACTATAACAGTTACAGAAAGTTTCTTCTTTTCATAGGTTAGGTAAAAAGAAATCCTTTCAATGGATTAATTTTTGACACAAGTTTATTGCATGTTTTAGATATATGAATTTTCCACGATAATGATTCATCAAAGTATTTGCCTAGTAACTTTTGTACTTTTACATTTTGAATAGCTGTGTTATTCATTTTAAGCAACAATTATGCACAGTTTGCTAAATTTTTGTTTAAACCAAGTATCATACACGTTGACTTTATGGGATTAATAACCATATTATTTATCGTACACCATTCATTAACATTTTTTGAATCTGCTTGCAATTTGGTTTGAATACACGATACTGATTTCCCAAATGCATATAGTGTTGTATCATCTGCATACATATCGTCATTGGTTTGTTCAGTATACAAGGGGATGTCATTACTTATAATAAAAAGAGTAACGGACCTAATATCAAACCTTGAAGTACTCCAGAAAAAAAAGGCAGAGCATTTGAAATTGAGTCTCCGATCTGAACTACTTGGCTTCTGTTTAGAAGTTAAGACTCAAATAATTGAATTGATGTTTCTGAAAAATGATACAGTTTTACTTTTAACAAAAGGATTTCGTGATCGACCAAATCAAAGGCTTTACAAAGATCTAAGAAAGTTTGCCAAAAACAATTCCTGAATCTATTTCCTTGAGCCATTATTCAACAATGTATATAAATTCTTACAGTATTCTATACCTTTTGTAAGCTATTCGCTTCTAAGGTACTTCTTGATTGACTTCCTGGGTAGAACCAGTACCATGCAATGTAAATAAAGTGTCTTGCTCAAGGACACAACGCATATGGTTATGGCGGGGATCGAACTCATGACGTTTGGATCACTTCCACTAGACCACAGCGCTCCACAAAAAATGCCGTTTGACACGAATGAATTTTTCGAAAACCTGATTGGTGTTCATATATTTGTTTTGTCTTCTTGAAGTAGATATGAATTTAATTAGCAATGAATCTCTCAAATAGTTTTGATATTGTTGGAAGTATTGAAATAGGTCTGTTATTATTTACATCATCTCTGTTACCTGTCTTTGGTATAGGAAGAACACATGCGTCCTAAAGTTTATCTGGAAAAAATCCAAGAATCAAACATTTATTTATCAAAGAAGTTATTGGTACAGTTAACATATCTCTACATAGTTTTATAATTCTTGGTCCTATTCCGTCTAATCCTGTAGATTTATTTACGTCTATTTTATTAATTAATTGTTTTACCTCGAATGGTGTGATAAGCTCTATATTAAATACGGAACGCTTTAACTTTCTTTGAAAACATTCTTTAACTTATCAACGTTTTCTGGTTTGTATTTAACTTTGTTAACAACTTTAGAGACATTAACGAAATGCTCATTAAACGCATTTATTATATTAGGAAGTCCTTCAATTATTTTGCCTACGATTATAACTTGTTTAGGTACATTTAATTCACTGTCAGCAATGTTTGAAACGTGTTTTGAGGTTTTTCCAAATATATTTTGAGTCCTTATATTTGGCTTTGCTGAAAAAAAATCTCTTTTCTCTTTTAATAATTGATGTTGTTTCATTTCTCCATATTTTATATTGATCCCAGTTTTTCAATTGATGATTTAAATCTCTGAGCGCTCTTGCATTCTGAATTTCATCAGTATACCATCCTGCAAGAGTTCTGTTTTTATTATTTTAGATTTACTTGGAGTATGTTTAGGTAAAAAGGCTAAACATGAGAAACAAATATTGTAGGTTTATGTGATGTCCACTGACAATGAGGACCCATGCCTTCGTGGTTTAAAAATATACTAGTGCGGATACCTGAGAGGTGATATTGAAATGCTCTGATGTACTTTAACTGAGTGGTGATACCTTAGTGGGGTTTTTACGGATGCCCGAGTGGTGATATCAGTGAGAATACCCGAGTGTTGATATTTAAATGCTATTATACCTGAAGTTTGATACTTGTTTTTTTTTTCAAGGGACAGGTGTCGACATGAACTGTTGTACCTGAATGGTGAAATTCTGAGAAGGTATTATATACCATTTTGAGTAGTGGTACATGAGACATTTATTGAGTGGAGTAATTATGAAACAAGATGTCAATGACCTTGAAGCTCTACTGATACATTTTGATAGCTAGATCGGCCATGGAAACCTGTGAAGTTCTATAAAAAAAAGCATCAGCACTTACAGAGAAGTAGTCTCCGCAATATTTCCTATATTAACACTGTGGCGGCCATGTTTAACATCGAATCAAAATAATTTTGTTTAGGACCAACTACATGTCATACCAGTCATTTTAGTAAATGTTCCAAATCAATACCACTTATGGATTTGAGAAGTAGTCGCCACAAAACTGTTTCTTTTATCTATTTGTAGCCTTGGCAGCCAACTTGAATTTCCGGCTGGCCTGCATATTTGCTAGGATTAACTAGACATCAACAGCAAAATTCCGGTGAAGTTTCATGAAAATACTTCACGTAATTTCAGAGGAATAGTCGCCACAAGCTTTTCCTATATAACTCTATGTATACTATATATCTCAATGTAAACAAAGATGGCAGCTTGTGGCCATGTTTGACATTGAATCGAAATAAATATTGGTTAGGACCAACTACATGTCATGCCAGTCATTTTGGTAAAGGTTCCAAGTTAATTTTCAAGAAGAATTCGCTACAAACTGGCTTTTTAAAAATCTATTTTTAGCTTCGGTGGCCATCTTGGATTTTACATCAACGTGAATTTTTGCTAGGATCAAATAGACATTATGGGCAACATTCCTTAAAGTTTCATGAAAATCCATATGGTAGTTTCAGAGGAGTAGTCGCTTTAAGTTTTGACTATATAACTCCATGTAAACAAAGATGGCCGCTGGCAGCCATGTTTAAAGTCAAATCAAAATGAATTTCAACAAGGATCAACATCATGTCATGCTGATCATTTTAGAAAAAGTCACATATTAATATGTCTTATAGTTTTCAAGAAGTACTCGCAACAATCATGTTTTTCAAAAATCTATTTTTAGTTTTGGCGGCCATCTCGGATTTTACATCAACGTGAATTTTTGCTAGGATCAACTAGAATTTATGGGTAACATTCCTGTAAAGTTTCATGAAAATCCCTCCAGTAGTTTCAGAGGACTAGTCACTACAAATAAAACGTTTACGGACGGAGGACGACGGGCATAAGCTCTGCTGATCTGCAATATATTGTGTGAGTGTTGCAATATCTGAGAAGTGCTGTTTTTGTAGAAACATGTAGTGACGTCAGGACATAATGACTGAGAGTTGAAACTGACTGTAAAATATGTTCTCTGTATCATTGTTTGTATGACTGTAAGAATGTGTGTGCATGAGTGTGTATATGAAATTTATAGTATACTTTCGATTAAACAAGTTGTTATTGTTTTGAATGATATTCTCCAGTCATTTTATTACACCTAACAGACAAAATATTAGGAACTTCAGGATCACAACTAGTATCATAGTTGTGACATATGATATCAATATGATAACAATTCAATTAAGGTGTCTCCTAGGTTGAATTGGACCAAGTTTCTTAAATGTACATTGTTTTATATGTTCTTTGTATTTTATGTATTATATTTAAGAATGTGACACGAACATGAACTACTTACTTAATGTTACAATTTTCGATGGAAGTCTGAAACAGTTTGACCATATTGACTTCTACTTATAAATATTATATACATGTCAGTTTATTGAAGATATACTTAAAGGGTTTTCCACGGAACAGTTGTGTCGCCTGTCGTGTGCTTATTTCAGCTTGGTTAGGTGGCAGGTTAAAGTTTTTTGAAAGTTATTGGACATGTGTTACAACATTCCTTAGGTAGATGTTTTTGACGTTTCATGACCATAGGTCAAATACTTTTCAGGTTATGGCCAATGTAAGGTTTCAGGTTAAAGTGTGACAGACGACGACGGACGACGAAAAACAGACAACGGACACAGTGGTCCCTAAGAGTTACCATGCTACGCAGGCGACACAAAAAAATATGCATTGATGAACAAATGACAACGTTGACATGTAAATCTGACATATTCTGACATAGATTTATGGACACAAACAGTGCACAATTCTGTGGTTTAATTGGACAATTTGTCTGATGGTACAAAGTTAGATACATCGAAATAATTAAAAAGGCTTTAAACACGTCACTGAAGGCGTGGATTATAATAGCCATGCTACTCACGCAACCACCCCAAACCAATAACACAAATTCCCATCTATAAAACTCAAAACCTACCATAAAACTATAAGTTTTGCAATTGAAAATGTTTGATAGTACCAAATCAAATATAAATTAACTGTTATAACTAGCTGTAGAACACTCAGTGCGTGTAATTTAATATTTTACTAAATGCAGACCTAAACATTAAAATTCAAGTTCATAATTCTAAGTGTTACCTTGACCTTTTGGTCACAGGTGATTGGATATTGACAGAATGTTAGTGTACTACCTAAGTAATCACAAAATAAAATTTGGAAGTAAGAAAGGGATCTGAGAATATTAGCAAAAATATAACTTTAACATTTTATTGAAAGCGGACCTAAACGAAAAAACACTTTCAATTGTGTGAATTTGACCTTGTGGTCGCAAGTGATCGGAAATATGACGGAATATTTTTGTACAACCTTATTAATCAACAAATAAAATTTGGATGTAATACATGAAAGCAATCTAAGAATATTAGCAAAAATATAACATTTTAATTAAATCAGACCTAATCGCAAAACTTCTAAGTGTGGAACTTTGACCATGTATCGATGGTGATTGGAAATATGACGGAATATTAATGTATGACCTCAGTAGTATCCAATAAAAAAATATGAAAGTAATTTGTGGAATCATTTTGAGAATATGAGCAAAAAATATAACTTGAACATTTTATTAAAAGCAAACCTAAACGCAAAGCGCAAAACTTCCAAGTGTGTGACCTTGACCTCGTGGTCGCAGGTGATAAGAAATATGACGGAATGCTTTTGTACAACCTAAGTTTCCAAAGTTAACACCATTACTGACACTGTATCTTTAAACACCTGAATATGGGGAGAATTACTTATATTTGACAAGAAGTTTAACACTACCATCCATGTCTTCTGTAATAGTACCATTCACCGTGACAGGTCTCACTAAGCAGTTATCGTCCTTGCCAGAAATTGTAGGAACTTTCTTAAGCTTAAAAAAGAATTGTGTTATTCGGTTCTTGTTTATTTCTTAAAATGCACAAATATTTTCTCTTATTTTTTCTCTTTTTTTGTTCTAGGTGAGAGGAATGGGACAAGTTCATGATTCCATACAGGTTTGGATATGCCTGAATGTGTCAGAGCCCATATCTGAGAATATAATACTGGGTAGTGATACATTTGAACATGAAAATGAAATGGACCAATTTAATATGGTCTCTACAAACTATGGGCATTTAACAAAAAGCAAATTAGTCGACCGCGTGTTTTTTGCAGGATATTTCGAGCAAGGGTCTCTTTGTTTCACAAAGAAAACATTTTAAATAAATTCCTGAAGTTGTACAGTGGTCCAGAGAGGCCCTGCTACATATGCAGAGCAATGTAAAAACAACTGTGTTGTGAGACGTGACACCATTACTGACCCTGTATATTTTTGTTATGGAATATGCGGATGTGCGGATGTATTTACTTACATTTGATAAGAAGTGTAACACTACCATCCATGTATTCTGTATTAGTACCATACACTTTGACACCATTACTGGCGCTGCATCTGTATGTACCGGAATGTTCGTAAGTCAGTTGTGTTAAGGTCAGTGTTGGTGTCTGCGACCATTGTGCCACCTCACCATAGTCATTCCAAGTTTCTATCCAGCCTCCGTACTGGTAGTTGTTATTTGGGATACCGTTGGCATTACATATCACGTCTACCGATGATGCATAGACCGTTGTGTGTGTTGTGGTTGCTGTTACATCAGGAGGATCTGAAAAATGATAATAACAATATTACAAATTATTTATCATTTATAACATTCAGAGAATCTGGACAAGAGGTTAATAACTGATATTTTTTTTTACAGCCAGATCAGATATTGCCATTTTCGACTATGCAGCTGCATTTCACCCAAATAGCAAACAACTGTTGATTCAGGCCAAATAGGCTGGGTTAAAGTTTCGCTGTTATTAATTCAGGGAAAATATATATTAATATTTAGTAATTATTTATATTGATTTTATTTAAAAAACTTTACATAACAGTTAAAAGAGATATACATAAACAGAAACAAAAGATAGTGAATCCTACAGGTCTTTAGAATCTAGTCTTGTAGTGACAATGGATAACTATGTATCATTGGAAAGTACAAACACTCTCCAACAATGATCAATTAAAATTACTTGTGCAAAGTTGTATGCTTTTTTGGCAATCAATGGTTAAAATACATGACCCTCAATAAAAATGTTTTAAACACGATTCACCAAATTATATATATAAAAAAACTCTAAGGCAATGTATTAGTTCGTGTTTTTGCTTCATTTTTTTTAACTTTCATTAGAAAAATATTCCATATATGTAACTTATTGTTGGAAACAGACGCGATAAATGGATAAAGGGTAATAATAAAATGTAAACATGATCAACCCTATGCAGCTTTGCTTTTATCGTAAATCACTGGTGGACTGATATCAAATGAAAGAATGAAGCCTTACTGATTACAATTCGAATCTAATATGTCTTTAAAAAAAATACATTAATTTAAAGAAAACGCTTCTAAAACGAATTATGGTGAAACCAAAAAACACCTAGAAATCGGTTTTAAGAAGATGTGTTTTGTTTTCAAACTTCATATTTGTTGTTTTAAATTTTACTATATTTTATTATTTGCGTGATACATTGCCTACAACAATAAACATAATTCGTAACACGAAAAACAAATACTTCGATAACCTATCTGATAAGCTTAAATCAAATACCTTATCAAGTTCTGACTGGAGGAAAACGCTTAAATACCTTTACTAAGTACTTTATTATGCCAAACGATAAATCCGCTAATACACTGTCCCTCAAATAAGATGGAATCTACTATAGTGACAACATTAGCAAATCTAACTTACTTAATGATTTCTTTGCAAACCAAACAGTTGTAAACGATGACGGAAAGATATTACCGCAACTTATTATAGAGCCTAACAAACTGAACCTAGATAGGATCAAAACACAGCCATTAAAAATTGAATTAATCTTACAAACCCTTCCTCTGGAAAAAGCCGCAGGCCCAGATGACATTAACAACAAAGTGCTAAAAGAACTTTCCAAACAGCTCGCCATTCCCTTGTGCAATCTTTTTAATCGTTCCCCTTCGACTCTGTAAAGTCCCAACTAGGTGAAAGGAAGCGTATTTTACCGTTGTCTTTACGAAAAATGACCCTTCCGATGCTGCTAATTATCGGCCGACTTCACTGCTATCAACGATAGATAAAATTATGGAAACAATTATCCACAAGCATGTTTTTAAAAAAATAAATCGTATCATAACTGCTTTTGCAGTCAGGCTTTGTATCTAAAGATTCAACTGTTAACCAGCTAGTAGAACTATCATACTTTCTGTCAGGCTCAAGACGAAGGTAAAGAAATTCGTGCTGTTTTTTGTGATATAAGTAAGGCCTATGATAGTGTCTTGCACAAAAAGGACTACTACAAAAACTCCAATCTGTTGGCATAGATGGCGCACTTCTTTTATCGTTTAAACACTATCTTGACAATCGAAAACAACGTGTTATTCTCCCTGGTGTTATGTCTGATTGTAACCACATAAACTCTGGTGTCCGCCAAGGTTATATTATAGGTCCTTTATTATTCCCGGTATATATTAATGATATAGTAGACACCATTAGCTCCACAATTTAGCTGTTTGCTGACGACACTAGTGATTTTATAATAGTCGATAAGCCACATCGATCCGCTGACATATTAAACGCTGATTTGGTTAAAATACATACTTGGACTGAATCATGGTTAGTCACGTTCAACCCAAATAAAACGGAATCACTATTTATATCTCGGAAACATATTAAACCGTTCCATTCATTCACTTTTTATGAAAAAATAATATTATTCAAAAAGTAGCAACTCATAAACATCTCGGACTTATATTTTCAAATGATTGTAGTTTGCATGCACATTTGACCTAGACCAAAAATCCTTGAAAACCATTTATACTACATTCATTCGACCAACTTTAGAATATGCTGATGTAGTCTGGAACAACTGCACACAGTACGAAAACTTAGAAAAAATACAAATAGAAGCCGATAGGATAGTAACTGGTGCAACTAAATTCGTATCAATATCCCTATTAAATGACGAAACAGGGTAGGAAAATCTGCAATCACGTCGTAACAATCACAAACGAATATTATTCTTCAAAATAGTAAACTTAATTAGACCCCATACTTAAATAAATTAGTACCCGACAATGTAGCCTAATCCACACCATACGAACTCCGAAACGCTGATAATATCAGAACCATTCCATGTAAATCGTAATTTTTTGCCATATCCTTCTTACCATCAACAATAAAAAAAATGGAACGAACTACCAGAACACAAAAGGAATGTCTCTACGGTCGATGCTTTTAAAAAGCAATGTATTACCTATATACAAATACCACATTACTTCTACTATGCGGAGCGCAAGGCACATATATACCATACACGACATCGGCTGAAATGTTGCTCTCTAAATCAGCACTTATACGCCAAACATATAATAGAAAAAAACATTGTGTAATTGTGTGTCAAAAGAAGACACAAAACATTTCTTGCTGTGCTGCATACAATACACGGAACAACGATGCATTCTAAATACTACCCGAAGGACATTGGGCATACTTAATGTAAACACTACCCTACTACTAGAGGGCAGCCCTCACAAATCTAATGAAGCAAATATTCTAATTTTCGAAGTTGTACATAAATATAGTATCAGCACAAAACGATTCAAAATTAATTTACCTTGAATAAATAATGCCTATTCGGGCGACCAATACGAGTAAATCACACAACACTCTTTTTTAACTCGATCTTCTTATTTTTTTATTTACCTATTCTTCTTATTATTTGAAATTCCTTGAAATAAAAGCCAAACGATTTTAATATTTCTATTGGTTCATGATTCTATAGACTTCTGAATATCTTCGTTTCATGCCATTATCATGATGATGTAATTATGGAAACGGATTGATATAAGCTGAAAGCTTTTTCCGAATCCACGTTTTAAAATTGTATTAAATTCATTATCATATGCAATTGGCAAATGGCAACAGCCAAGCAATTAGCAAATGGTAATTTGAAAATAGCAAAGAGCATGTCGAGACCTGCATTATATAAAGACATAGTCTAGGAAATAACAATAATAATAAATAATAAATTCGCAGAGTGGGTAAACAGAAATTGTCGTTTGTTTACTATGCAGTCGCGTGACAATGACGGATTCCATCGACCTGCATCGCTTACTTTGCCTGATTGGTCAATATTATAAACTCCGTCACTGACACACGACCGAGTAGTAAACATCATGCAATTCTATGTAGACCTCTATGCAATCCAAGAATTCGATAATTGATGAAGAACTTCTTAGTTGGTAGGGAATATTTAGGTAAGTCAATGTTGCAGTATTGAAGAATAATGCAAAATTCAGCCATGGAATGGTAAAAAGGTACAAACGAAATTGCGGAAAAACGAGTGTGTATTTTCATTCTGGCCTTGAATTATATATATACATATATAGACTATCACTCTTTCTCTACTCCCTCTATCCTTCTATATTATCGTAATAAATGCCGTAGTGGTATTTATTTGTATGTTATCAAATATAAAATCCTGACAACTGAAATACTTACACTGAACAATCAGTTTGACATTCTTATTGTCGTCTGTTCCAATATTGTTTCTTGCGTTACATTTGTATGTTCCAGCCTGGTTCCTGTTGACATAACTGATCGTATATACCAGTCTGTTATTAGCCGATGTACCGTCACCTTGGTGTACCATATTGCTTCCTCTGTACCAAGTGAATGACGATGGTGGATTACTGGATGCCACACATGCCAATAATGTACTAGGCTGGCCTTCTACTACAGTTATGTCTGCCATATTTGTTATTTGTGGGTTGTCTGCAATAGTTAGTAGTTAATATAGTAAGTCGAACAGGAAATGTGGCATTCGTAGTAAATATAGTAGTTGATATGCTTCATATATAGTTGTATACTTCAACTATCTATCTGTAATCTGTAAATCAAGTGACCGTTGAGTAAATATAAGACTTTCAAGGACAATACATAACCATGCTACAAGTGGAAGTGAAATGTATATGTAGAGGATCTTACATGAGTGTTGGTTTCATACGAAACAATATGAAAGGAGTTTAATCACCTTTATATTTCATGAGCCTTAGCCAGCAAAATATTATGAACATTTACCAAATTTGATGTTTTTTCATACAAAAGAAAACGATGCTCGATTCTTTTATCATAAGACATTGTTTGCTTGGGTTGAGTTATTCACTAAAATAAGTATAACTAGAAATATTCCCATTTAACAAATACAGTGAACATTGCATGACCTCATCCGATGGTATCAAACTTGACTGACTAATGGCGGCGTAGAATGACATATAAGCAATGTCAGTTGATCAAATGTATACATTTATTGTTTGAGAAGCTTTTTTGGAGCCAAATGGTTATCTACATTAGCTGTGGAAGTTTGAATATAAGCAAAATAAAATAAACACGTATATTCGTGATGAATAAAAAATACCCTAATTTTGAAATCAATAATTATTGAGAAATAATTTAAACATTGTCAAAAGTTGTTTTGTTATTTGTATTTTTAACGCCAATTTCATTTCACAAATGAAGACGAAGTGTTGGAAAAACCTCAAATAAGATGTCTAAAAACAGTTATCCCAAAATATGACATTTTTATCTCAAAATGTTAAGATTATCTGAGATAAATTTCACTTCTGCAAGCACAGCAATAACGGTTTTATTATCAAAACCATTGTGTAGAAAACCAGTACTTCCCAACAAGTCTTAATTAATGTGATGCTTTATTAAGCACTCAATATCACTGTTCCTGATTTTTTAACAAATTAATGCTTAGATATTACACCTGAAAAATAACAAAATAATTTAGGATCAAGAAGTTTCTTAAACTGCATGCATAAACACCATAAAGGAATTTTTCAGAACATATTTTGTATATTTTGTGTAGATAGAAAATGTTTGAAAGTTAAGAGATACAGCTGGAACCTATAGTAGGAATATATACTGTCAGTTCCATTCACAAAATTCATTTGATTTATCAACATAAGAATCGATCTATCACATTAATTATATAACAAAATGGGTATTCCTAAGAAGCCTTCAATTATTATGAATTACTGACACTCAACCTACATCGAAGGTCTGATGTTACACTTTGTGTTGCAGGATATCCGTTACTGAAAGCGTTACTTGCAGAACATGAAATGGCGTCACCATCATTGTCACGTGTTGGTTTTAGCTTAAGTTGTTTCCGCTGTATTTTACCGCCAAATTGACCGTCCTGATCAGTCAGACTACCAGTGCTCGCTGTTGTAACATCGTTAACCTTCCACGTGATGTCAGAGATGGGATTGGAAGTACCAGAACTACATTGTAGTGTAAGGGTGTTAACTCCATCAGCTATGATGTTATTGTTGCCTGATATGGTCACTGTTAGAGGTTTGACTGTAACAAATAGTTGTATTTAATATAACACAGAAGCAATTGCATGTAGGTATCGGCACCACCAGCAATGATACGTGTGGTATTGCTGTTTATCATCGTTACAAACGATGTGACTGTATCATATGCGATTTATACTGCTCAGATGGCAGTGGAACCAAAAGGACAGTATTTCATATACAATAACAATACGCTATAAATGTTTTGTACCACAAACCTAATGGTTTTTACAAACGGTCGTTATGAACAACGTGCTATAACCGCCAGTTGTGTCAGTTTTAGCACGGCTGAAATAGCTAAATACAGTTATATTTTGAATTCCTGATATCATTGACTATTGTCATCATTAGTGCTGTCAACACATTATATGTTTTAGACTAAGTCAATATACATGTTTTTTTTATATTTATGAAATAAATAGCTACGTTAGTGTTTAGTGTGAATCTTTAAATTCATTTTCTGACAGAATCCAAGTTTATAAAACTACTGAGCACGAATTACATCAGATGTAATAAGATCATAAAACACACATAAAAACTTACATTTTATTAGAACTGTAATCTGTTTTTCATCATTAGGAGAGATATTATTATTGGCCATGCATTTGTATGTCCCATAGTGCATTCTACTGACAATTCCAAGGTTGTAGTTGAACACATTGTTTGAAGGGGAGCCTCGACTAACTTCACTGTTGTCTTGGTACCAGATGAATGTGGAGGGAGGTTTACTCTCCACAGTACAAGTTAATACTGTATTAGCTGTGTCACCCTCAGTGAAAACCTTTGGATCTTCAGTTGATATCACCACAATAGGATTATCTAGTAATGCATTGCACATGTATATATACTAATATCACTGTGAAAACATGCAAATACATATTCGTCACCTGCAACAAAAGGTTGATATCAACTTGCCCTTTTTTAAAAAGTGTACATCAGGTTTTGAGGCTAATTTTGTTTAAAATAATAAAAAGCTATTAAATTACCAAACTAAAACGTGAACTGGTTCAAATATATATATAGAACATTACCAGCTTCCTATAATACAGCGCAATACAGAACAATAATAAACAAGAAGACCAAGAGCACCTGTATGGCTCTACTGTCTGTACACATTTGGTGGAATGTAAGTGAAAAACAAAGCTTCCATGCGCTAATCATGAGGGCCAAAATGGCACTGAATCGCTCATCTGATGATCTTCGCAAAGATGAAAGCCTTGTCAAACACGCTTATAATTCCATAACATAATAAGATCCCAAAGTTCATGGCGCACCATCGTAAATTCCCTCACCCGCCTTAAAATGGTCAGGCCCAGTAAATATATAAATGTATATGGTTATACGATGGGGATCTCAACGGTTTCCAAGTTATGACCCTGGGGACTTGTCCCAAGGGTAGTGGACGAACCCCGGGGGTAATGCTCGTTGCATGGTTTTATCCCTCTGTCCATACCCAGTAAGTGAATATAAGGTTTAGGGTAGGAATCTCAAGTTTTAAAAATTATGACTCAGGTATTATGTCCCCATTGGTGGGTATATATCCCAGAGCCGATGCTGGTTGGATGGTTGTGTCAGTCTGTTCCTGCCCATTAAATGCATATATGGTTATAGGCTGGTTATCTCAACGGTTTTCAAGTAATGACCACGGGGCTATTTCCACATGGGTGGGGACAGACCCCGGGGCCAATGCTGGTTAGATGGCTGCATCCGCCATGCTCAGTATGTGTTCACCATGGTTATATGGTGGGGATCTGAATGGTTTTCAAGTTATGACCCAGAAGTGGGGACGAACCCTAGGGTCGATGCAGGTTGGATGGTTGTATCTTTTAATGTCCGGTAAGTGTATATATAGTTCTAGGGTGGATCTCAACAGTTTCCAAGTTATGAACAAGGGGCTAGGTACACAAGGGTTGCGACAGACCACATGACCGATGCTGGTTGTATGGTTTATCCGTTCCTTTATGTGCAGTAAGTGTATATATGGTTATAGGGTGGAGATATCAACAGTTTCCAAGTTCTGGCACAGGGTATAGGTCCCCGGGGTAGGGACGGATCCCGAGCCGATGCTACTTGGATGGTTGTATCCGTCTGTTCATGCTCAGTAAGTGTATAACTGTAGTTTCAGAGAAGAAAATAGTTTAGGATTTTTCCTTGTAGAAGCCAATGTAAAACATGTAATCCCTGGGATGCGACCAAATTTGACACCATGGTCTCGATTTAAACAAAATTGATAGAGAATTATAAGCTTACAAGCAAAATATTAGACCTCTAGCTCATGTTTTTTCAGGGAAGAACATTGTTCTGTGACCCACGGGGCGGGGACAGATTTGACCCAATAATCACCATCTGAACAAACTTGATAGAGGACAATGAGCTTATGATGTATGCAATATATAAGAGTATATATATATACATTGTAACAACCTGCAAAATATTGGTCAAAATCACACGAAAAATAAAAGAGATAGGTTGCTACTGAAGCATAAAACTGCATGTTTCAAAAAGGCTATTACTCTGGTGTTATTAATCTGATCTATCTATCTGGTTTCAAACTTGTTCACCCTTTGATAAATATTAACAATAAATAGCCATATTTAATTAATTACACAATGAAAAAAGACAAAACACAACAAAAAGGATGGTGAAGACAGGGTTACCGACTTGGAACGGTCAGTGCTCAAGAAACAGGATAGCCCGACGCCCGGGGCTCCTCGAAATCCATTCCGGGCCTGTCTCATTTTGCAGACGAGGAGCCCGTCGGGCCTGTCTTAAAAAAAAAAAAAAAAAAATCCCCAAAAAAGTTTTACTGGATCTCAAGCTCAAGTTCCTCAAGACAAAATACTCCCATGTGTATTGTGAACTGTGAAAACACTTGCAATAAAGTAATTAAAATGTGTTATACACACATTGAAACAATAAGAAGTTTGAATATTTTGCCTGGCTTCGTGTCGGCAGTTTGTCACAACTTTGAGGCCGACAAATGTCAACATTAAACTCATTATTTTGCTATTAGGGTTGTGTTTTCTTTCCTTTGTGATAAGAAATACCGTTTTTGTCATTAAAAACACACTAATGCATGAAAAAAAATCGTAATTGATGGTATTTCGATTGAATGTTTGTGAAATGTTCGGGCCGTAAAAGTGCGATGTCATAGTAGTTCGGATGGTACATAATTTCGGATATTTTTGTGTGTTTTTTTACATAATAAAATAAGAAAAACTGTCCTTTACAAATACATGTTGGTGGAAAGAAAAATATATATACTGTATATGTATAAATACAGATATAAAGTATATTTATATACATTATTTAAGGTGTAAGGAGTTCCTGGAATCCTACTTTTAAATGAATTCTAGTCCAGGCTCCTAATTCTTTACTTGGAGAAAGTGGTGACAAAAAGAAAAAATATAGCCAGAGGAGGCTCTGATAGTCTTATAAAACCTGATTAAAAATTTGGCTCCAAGTTTAGCTCCAGTTTCACAAAGTCGGCTCTGATTATTATCGTTTGGCAAAAGTGCTAGTACTCTCCTTTGCATTGGTTATAAATTACTATGTAATATTCTATTCTAACATATTTTAAACGAAATGGTAAATAAGTCCGCTGACCTGGGTAAAGTGGTAGCAAAAAGAAAAATATAGTCAGAGGAGGTTCTGAGCTTGATTAATACATACGTAACAAAATTAATGTGTGCTATAAAAGTGAATAAAGACACATTTCCAATAAGAAAAAAATATTGGACCTTTCCATTTTAAATCAGGGCCTGTCCATTTCAAATCAGGGCCTGTCCATTTCAAATCGGGGCCTGTCCATTTTCAGAAGCAACAAGCCCTGGGCCTGTCTCTTAAAATAATTTTCTTTGAGCACTGACGGTTAGTAGGCAATAAGGCCTACAGGTTAGCTTGAATCGATTTTATGTGTACACAATCCTCACTATTACCCTGTCTTCAGCGCCCAAATAGACAAGACAGTGTAAACAAAACTACATCCCATCAAAAGGAATTCTCTAACAATAAATTCCACATCCTGAGACAATAACAAAAGAAACACTAAGATGTTGTTGTAAAGCTATTTAAAATACAATATAAGAACATCTCAGGATGTATCCAGAATTGTACTGAACAACCACAGCAGTTGCGGCCAAAGAGAAAACCAATCTAGGATACGACCGGAAACCCCGAGGGACGAAAGCTCATGCACCTACCTCCCTTGGCCGGGGTTTCAGTAGGTGCAATCATAGAGTCGGCTCTATTTAGTTATGACTATATAATGTTGACCTTTTCGAAAACAGTTTTTAAAAATGGACTGGAGGAGATCTGGATCTACAAAAGAAACACTCATGATGGGCTTCAGTTTCATATCAACTGTTCATATGCATTAAGATAAACCCCATATTATCTTCTTTTTATGTAGATGTTTGGTCTGGAAAAGACAAAGATTCTGCTTGTTTTTGTTGCTAAATCATTCATATTAATTAAAATGGCGATTATCTTGCTAACGCTTGTACATATGATTCAAATACAGTGTACTCCAATCGCAAAACAAGAATGTATAAGAACCTTAAAGCATCATATGAAATAATATTTATGATTATACAACAAAACCAGGTTTCAGACCAAACTATTTCGATAACAATAATTAAATCGTACGGATCATGGGTCTACTTTAGTGCACATCCAGTGCATATTCATATTATATATGCACCCGGAACACATTATGTTGGTTTTATTCGGAATTGGATTGACAAACATAATTCTTCCAGATAGCCTCCAGTCCCTTTAAACATTGTCAAATATACTAATCGTTTATTCCCCGGAGCTGTGTTTCTTTAAATATGCCATTGAAAGGAATTATGTAGGAAAAACACACTACTAATTCAGACCATTGTTTGTAATTAAAAAATACATCCCCTTGATTATTATTCACGTAGTCTTATACACTATTACGCTATAAATCAACCATAGCATCTGCTGGAAAATAATATGTGTTTACTCTTTCTCTAATAGCCATCAAAACATTGTATATTTCACATCACGTTCAGCTTAACATTATGGTATTCCATATCATTTAAAATGTACATGTATCTCAATACACAGTTTAATACAGATATAGACAATTCTTAATTTATAAGTTTTGTGTAACAAATCTACTGAGAAAGATTCGAACATGCTAAAATGCAACAAAAGTAAAAATATGTCAACCTTGATTAGTCGTCTATCTTCCTTTTGGTATAGTTTCCTAACTGATTATTTAAAATATTTGTTTTTAAAATCTTTGGTCTATACTTGTTATTATATCAATACTAACCAATCACTGGCATATGTTGTCCCAAAGGTAAAATGAGGAACAAGCCTCCTACCTAGGGCATGATGCAGTTTTCAACTACTTGTACTCGTGCAAGGCATTCGCACTAATATATCACACGTCTTTATTTTAACTTTACAAGCTCAAACGATTTTATCCTGTAAGACTCAGATTCATTTGTTTATGAACGCTAATATTAACTTTGTAGAAACGCACACTTTTAACCTGCAGTACTTTACTTAGGTAGGTGTGTGATTTAGCAAAGTCAGTAATACATAATTTAGGCATAATGACAACATACACATATTCTTGTTTGTTAAATGTAAGGATGTTAGATACAGTTCAATATGAATAGCCTACTCACATTTCAGATTGAGAGTTTCGCTCGCTGTCTCGTGTGTCTGTGAAGGAGAGTTGGAGACAGAACACGTGATCATGTCTCCATCCATATAACGGGTTGGATAAAGCACCAACTGTTGTGATCTCACCACTCCATTATTGTCACCAGATGACTCAGTGTATGAAGCACTGTTTGGTATGGTAGTTGTATCATTCTTCCATATGATGCTGGAGGCAGGGTTAGATGGTCCAGTGGTACAATTCAATGTTAATGGTGTAGTCCCCGTGGCAGTCATTTCTCTGTTACCAGAGATGCGGGTGGTTCCTGTCATTACCGTAACTGTAATATAAAACAATGATTATATAGTTATTAATACTCCAGTGTTAATTAAACCGTCTTGTCCGTGTGGCAGTCATTTCTTTGTTACCAGAGATGCAAAATGCAACAGTGGTTAATACACCCATTTTATATAAACCGTGCAATCTGTGTGGCAGGTGTCAATCATATAAGGTCCAATGGTTATTGAAACTGTAATATACAACACAGATTATACCGTTTTTTCTGGTGGATCCGAAGATCCTTGTAACTGTACTATTTATAAAAGATTAATATACTGTGAATAACACAGAATTAAATAAACCATGTAGTCCGAGTATCAAACACTTTTGGTGACCATTATGGCGGCCATCTTGGATGTTGCGCTGATCTAATTTTAACAAATCTAAAGAGCATTCACCTAAGAATCATCCATGTGAAGTTTGGTCAAAATTGGCCAAGGGGTTTCTGAGGAGAAGTCGTTTGAAGCAAACATGAGCTACGACGGACGACGGACGACGGAAGGACGGATGACGGACGACGGACGAAGAGTGATCCAAATAGCCCATCTTGAGCCTTCGGCTCAGGTGATCTTAAAATGTATAAATGACCCACTGATTCTAATTACAATATAGTAAATGCAACGTCAAACAGAAAGTACAATAGAACGCAGTCAACCAATAAAACATGCAAAACACACAATAACTTCACGAATATATAGAAGCAAAATATGCTACATATCACGTTAAATTGTATATAAGCGACCATAACTATGTCAAAAATCATTCAACCGGAACATGGCGATGATTTGCGAAACTAGGCTTGGTACTGACCATCCCTGCTAAGTATCGCTGAAATCCGCCCAGAGGTTCAGGATAACTTGTCTGTACAAAGATAGTGTATTAACACCTTAAAAGGGCCATAACTCTAACAAAATCATTCAATCGGAAAACGGCGATGGCATGCACAACTAAGCTTGATACTCGTCATCCCAGCCAAGATTCGTTGAAATCCGGCCAGCATTACGTGGACACAGCTAATTTCGTTTAAGCGATACTGATGAGCCGTTGTCGGAGCTTATTATAGTTTTATCGATATATGTAATTTGAGGGCGGAGCTTATCGGTCTATTTACAATGAGTCTACTAAACGATCGATATTTGTCTGGGTATTTATATTACAAACTCAATTAAAACATGATATTCATGTAGTGAAAAAGAAGGAAACCTCAAGAATTTTTGTGCGCGGCGTTTAATAATTATAAACTATCATCGGCGTCAAAGGATTACTAAATTGTTTAAAAGTAAATGCGTACCGCAAACTGTTTCACACGACGGTGGTAATGACATTGTGTTAATCTTATTTGCAACTAATACAATACATGTATGTATAAAACTTATTTTTCATACTGCTCGTTGCAAATGTACAAGAAACCCCGTTAAATTATTTATTTAAAGTATCAGTCCAGACAAATCCGAGAAAACATGACCGAACTATGCTTTTGCCAGCAATACATGACATGTTATGCCGACTTGTTTAATGGTATGGATTGAAGTTGCGATATAATTGGTGATTAAAGTATGAATAAAATAAAGAAAACAGGTATTTTGGTGTTTACAAAGCACTGACAAACAATACACAATTGTGTATTGAATTTATTCTTACACTCCATCCTCCATATAAAGCTAGAACAATTAAAAAACAAATTGTTAAAGTAACTCAAGACGATGCATGTAGTGCCTACATACTAACTTGTTGAAAAGCGTGTTTCTCCCATTTGTGAAGGACCTCCTCAAGTACTACAAATCCATTATAAAATTATAGCCAGTATATAGTACAACTGTCCCCCAGTAATAGAAAGCGGATGCATCGCTGTCATATTCATAAAACACACCAGTGTAGACCACTGTTTTGTGTTTATATTACTGTTTAATCGTATACATTGTCTTTGTCAAATATGCCGACACAAATGTATGGTCTACGTTAGCCACGCGCGCCACCGATCAATGAAACTTGCCGCGATCGTTGAAGATGCCGCAGGTCACGTAGATAATTGTTTCAATTTCACATCTATGAAAATGTTTACCACAATTATGACGCACCACATTCCTTTAATCGTTTTCACGTCACGCTTTTGCACCGTGTCAAACTTTTATATCGGTCGGTTAGATATTTACATAGTTATATTAAAGGGACACATGGAAATCTTGAAATGTTTATCAAGCATTGAAATTAGCGTCTCCATTTATTTATCCAGTATCATTTTAACCCTGCTCGCAGATAATTAAAACAATAAATAACAAAATATTGAGTTTTCATTTTTTCGTCTTATCCTACCATATGTTTTACATATAGTATTATTGCATACGCATTTAAAATCTCCGTTTACTTTCAATGTTACAGAAAACATCTATATTCGCCCATATTGGCGTGTAGTAAAATCAAATTGGGTAAAGTATGTCACGTGATGTAAAAAATGTTGATTTCATTGTACAAATTCCCACGATGTAATGAAAATATGTTTGTTTCAAATATATATTTTTTGGTGAAAATTAAATGTTACAACCTATTTTATTGTTCTAATTTAAAAGTGCGTATGCAATACAAAGGTTATTAGATTTATATTGGGATATATGCACTCGTTCTTTCGTGCATAAATAGTGTGCTCCTAAAGTCGCGCAATATTAATACGCGAAAGAACTCGTGCATATATCCTAAAACAAAAATGCTTTATACTATTCGTATAATTAATGATTGAACAAATCAAAGTTATGTAGAAAAACTAATGTAACGCCGTGAGTTTTTAAAGAATATCAAGATTGCCGTGTGTCCCTTTAATATATTTATTATTACTTTTAAAGACTACAATTCATTCTTTAAAGGGACGCATGGATTCTTGAAGTAGGATGAATCATCAAAATAATCACGCCGGTTTTATTAACTCAGTATTATTTTTACTTGAAATATGCTTGCTACAACATTAGCACATGTAATTACGCATGTTGCAGATACGTCTGTATCTATTAGACATGTTAGACCAAATGTAATGGTGCGTTATTTAAGGATTATAAGCCTTCCGTCTCTTTACCAAATTCGAATCCACTACGACTAAACCACATGCTTTCATTTCAACAAGAGAGAAATAATAATATATAGAAGAAGAGATAAGTGTTATAGTACATATATGTACATATATAGTATATATGCTATAACACTATCTCTTCTTCCCTCTCCTTTTTCTTATCCTTCTTATCGTAATGAAAGCGACAGAGAAGAAAATATAGAACATATATAGTGTAACACGCGATCTTGGATTTCGATGACACGAGCCCTATTCCAACGAACCGCTCCATCATAAGCATTAACAATTTGAGATATTGCAATTATTCCGGCTAATCAATTACTTTAATTTGTGAACTCTTAACTGAACAATGGCGCGGGTTTTTCGGTGAATACATTATGACGTCTCAAAGAAGAAGGGTCTTATGTTTTCGGTCAAGAACTGCGTCCGTACTAATGGGTAATTTTAAACACATATTGAAAGCCCCAAAAATATACCGTTCGTACTAATGGGTACTTTTAAACACATATTTAAAGCCCCAAAAGTATACAAACGTTATATTAAGCATATAAAATCCAATTTATTTCGATAAAATCGAAGGTTGAGGCCATTGAAGGCAGATTTAGTAGATTAAAATGAAGACACCAAGGTACCCCGTTTCGCCATATAAGCCAAGATGCGAACTTGGGGTCTTAAAGCGGTGTCCACGTAAATGACTAATCCAGACAAAAAGTTTGTGTATTAAAACCTTTAAAGGGCAATAACTCAAAATCATTGAACGGGAACATGGTGACGATATGATAAACTAGGCTTAGTACTAATCATCCCTACAAAGTTTCACTAAATCCATCCAAATGAAGGTCCTATCGTCGTAACGAGGCATGTTTTAACTAAATCAAGGGCCATAACTCCGGTGTTACTAATCCGATTTGGTTGGTGTTCTACAGTGTCCAAGCTTTCATTAATAGTAACAATCTGGTAACGTTTGGTAAATATCGGATATAAAATGAAGGCCCTATCGTCTTGAGCGGCAAAATACAGCATATGTAACTCAATAAAGCGTCATAACTCTGGTGTTACTGGTTCGATCTGGCTGGTTTTCGAACTCGTCTGAGCTTTTATGGGTATCAATAATCTGTTAAAGCTTGGAAAATATTGGATGAAAAATGAAAGACCTATCGTGTTAACGAGGCCAAATTATAGTATATTTCAGATAAATCAAGGGTGTAAATGGTCCGATCTGGCTGGTTTTTCACTCGTCCGAGCTTTCATTAATATCAACAATCTGGTAGAGTTGGGAAAAGATCGGATAAAAAATGAAGGCCCTATCGTGTTAGAGAGGCAAAATATAGCAATTTTAATGAAATCAAGGGCCATAACCCTGGTGTTACTGGTCCGCATTGGGTGGTTTTCGAACTCGTCCTAGCATTCATTGATATCAGCAATCTGGTAAAGTTTTACAAATGAAGGCCCTATGGTGTTAATGAGGCACAATATAAGAACTTATAGGATTTTAACTAAATCACGGGCCATAACTCCGATGTTACTGGTCCGAACTGGCCGGTTTTCGAATGTATTTGAGCTTTCATTGATATCAACAATCTGGTAAAGATTGAAGAAGATCGGATGAAAAATGCCTTATCGTGTTAACAATATCATATTATAGCATATTTCAGGAAATCAAGCGCCATAACTCCGATGTAAATGTTCCGATCTGGGCTTTCATTGATATCAACAATCTTCATGAGTTTGGTAACGATCGGATGAAAAATGAAGGCACTATCGTGTTAACGAGGCAAACGATAGCAAATTTAACTAAATGCAGGACCATAACTCCGGTGTTACAAGTCTAAACTGACTGGTTTTCGAACTCATCCGAGCTTTCATTGCTATTAACAATCTGGTAAAGTTTGAAAAAGATCGAATGAAGGCCCTATCGCGTTAACGAAGCAAAAGTATAAAATATGACGGACGACGGACAACTCGCCATCCCATGACATTCGGCCAGTAGAGCTAAAATAGATACAAATCTCGTACAGGAAATGTATCTTTCACAGAACGCAGTGAATCAAAAACACGAATTCAAAACAAACAACAATTACTAGGATAAATAGAAAAACAGCATGCGACACCACAAACATAACAGTGTGACACGGGTAAAACCTGGGAACGGTCAATGGCAAAAAGGCCGCTGGTGGTGGGGGTGTAAAATTGAGCCAACATTTCTGTGAACACAACAATCGTCAACATGGAAAAGTAAGTGATGTGCTTAAAGGAGGATTGATTTTTCTTTAAGAATTGTTCAAATACAAGGTTTCTGCATTCAACTGTTAAAAACTGAGACATAAACGACCAAAAGCAATTACATTGAACATATAAAACAAAAGACACATATTAATGTTGATAACAATTATGATTGCAACACTACTTTAATAATTTAGTTAATATATAAGATAAGATAATTTAACACTTTCTGGCCAAAGGGAACTTATATAAAGTTATTATAATTTTATATAAATGAAACAAAGACCAACACTCTAACTAATATAGATTTTCTAGCGATTCCATACAAATGCAAATTGCACAAGTCAACGCTTCCTATAAGATATTTGAATAGTATATATTTTTATTCACTAGGCCTATATGTTCAGCCTCAAAACATGAAAAATGTGACTGTAGCTATTGAGTGGTTACAGAAATCTGTGACAGTGACTCCAGCGAAATATGATGGCTTCAGGGATCATTTTTTTCGAACAGTTGTTCTATCCCTGGTGCCACTAGATTCAATGGAGGATGTTTGAAAGATTGCCTTAGATGACTGTGACATCGATGCAAGGACATTGGATTTGCCAGATGAAGTTGAATGCCATTTAGACCATTTAAAGCTGTACAGTCCCTAGTCTAATTGGTAATAACTCATGAATATGAATGAGTCACGTGTGAATTAGTTTCAAATCGACGAACACACCAAAAGTTGGTATATAAGGAGAAATCGAATCGTAAAATTTCACATTTTTATTTAGCCTCCGTACAGGTAACATCGATAAATATACGGCTCCAGAATATATGTGATAAAAAGATAGTTGCCCGGAACGGGATTTTAACCACTGCTTGCACTTGTAAGATTTGAAAGATGTACGCTGAACCTCTAGACCACTGCTATTTATTGGTGTTTGTAGCATTTTTAACACTAAATAGGCATTACGTAATAACAAGAGCGCGCACACAAACTCATCAAGCGCTAAATAACAAGTCGAGATATGGTTGATTTGAGGCGAAGATGATAAGATAAAGTATTACACCAGGCAATGCTAATTTACACATGCGACAATATGGACTGCATATTTATTGATCCATCATTAGTTGCGTTCAAATATGTTAAGTTATTTTGCCTCATAATATATGGTAGTTAGTATATTATGTGCACTGGTCGATGTATATACAGTAAATGATTTCCTTCGCTATATTTACTCGCTTAAATACCCGATTTCGACATCAGCTGGTGAACATGAAGTTACAAATAAAGACACGGCTACAAAGAAGAAATCAATTGATATAGGGACTCTGTAGCTTTAAGCATTTAATGGAAGGTCCATGTAATGTATCATGAACATATGAAATCAGGTATAACAGTCGATCAGGAAATGTAGCTTTTCAGAACACTGTCAACCAAAACCCGCATTAAAGAAAAAAACAATTACAAGATATGTGACATCACAAACGAAAACGGAATGGCAATTGATGAACCTTTTTGAAACGGTCCGTGTAGAACATATGAATACTGAAAATGAGGTCCCATGGAAGCAACACACACAAACAAGAGAAAAAAAGTACCCGACTAGGTCGTATTGAGTCTGATCAGGAGAAGGGGAAAATACGGTGTAATACCTGAACCGCCCGTAGCACTGGCTTAAGTGGTATTTTATTAGAAATGCACAAATATTGACTCAATGATCCTAAATGATGAATAAGTAATAACACTATTTATTTGTAGTCTGGGCTATTTTTACATCCGCCACACAACACAAAATAAACTCTAGTGTGAATGCCAATAAATACTGAAAAGTGGATCACTTGAAAGCAACAAACACAAAAAAAAACAAAAAAACTAGCAGACTCTATTTCCGGAGTCCGTTCATGAGAGGTATGATTAAGGCTTAATGCTTTACAGGTTGTAAAATCGTATGACATTTACACTTACATGTCACATTCAGAGATATCTCCTGTGTCAGTGTGTTCCCCAGTGCCTCGTGTGCCACTCTACACTGTACAGTCTGACCATTGTCTGCAGCAGTCACTGTTTTACTGAATATAGATACCACCGTGAACGTCTCTGCCATTGTGTCTTCTCTCGACGTGACCTGGGGTGTTGTAGTTTGTCCATTGTCCAACCACGAGATGCTCGCTGCTGGTCTACAGTTGGATGTCCGACATTCTACACTGACACTCTGACCAGATGTTACAGCAGCAGTTTGTGTGACTGTAGGGGCACTGGGTTTTACTGAAGTAAGCACAATATGCGATTACGAGTAACGTTCAATTAAATTACATTGTGATCTTATAAATGGGCTCTTTCTAAAAGTTATGAAAATGCATTTGTAATGTGTTAATGACATATTCCATATGATGTTTATATCATATCTTACAATTGCAAAAATAAATGTCTCGAAATATAAACTTTCTGCCTCTACTAACAGAGGATATTACATGAATGCATGTTTAATATCGAATTTATTCAACGAAGTGAATGAAATTATATGATGCGAGGATCATCCTAGCATCATATAACTTTTATCCAACTAGTTTAATTAATTCAATATGAAATAGGCACGAACATGTGATTCTGTTTATCGCATAACTCCAAAAATACCGCATAAAGAACATTTATTAATGTACCTGCATTGTTAATGTATATCGTTGTGTTATCATGAAGTCGTATGTTTCGTATAATGACGTCGTATGGTGCTTCAGTCTTTTCCGTACGACATGGAACGAAGGAACTTACCGCGTCAATTTCGGTAATCAGGTATTTTAATGGTTACGGAAATTGACGAGGTAATTTCGAATTGAAACCAAGCTGACAGAAAAAGACGGAGCGATTATTTGCTATTTTTTTTAATTTGTTTGACTCCAGTGCACTCACACACACACACGCACGCACGCACGCACGCACGCACACTTTAATACGGTATGTTTCTGTTTAATGTAGGTACGATGGGTTGTTGAAGCAGAAAACGCTCCTTAACTACACCGCACATGAACATGAAATCTCAAACGGTATGGCGGGAGTTAGTGTCACAAGGTGGAAACACCGTTATAATAAATTACTGCAAGTTCCCCAAATTGTACATTCACCCCTTAATGCAGGCGGTCAAAACCCATTGTATATAATTATGTTGGGTTTTGAGTCCCTAAATAACCATACCAAATTAGAATAAGAGGTTGATTTTAGTAAAAACACTGGGGAAAGGGCCATACATCCGCCAAAAATCATTCAAATGGAACACGACGATGATATACGCAACAACGCTTGGTAATGATAATCCCTACCCAGTTTCATGGAAATCCAGCCAGAGGATCAGTTAAAGTAGTCGGGACAATGTATTAAAACATTTAAATGGCCATAACTCTGCCAAAAATCATTCAACCGTAACACGACAATAATATACGCATAAAAAGTTTCGTTGACAGCCGGCCAGTGGTTGAGGAGAACTAGTCCAGACAAAGTTTATGTATTAAAACATTTAAAGAGCTACAACGCCACCAAAACTCATTCAACCGTGATACGATCATGATATGCAAAACTAGGCTTAGTACTGATCATTATTTCCAAGTTTCAATGAAATTCAGCCAGGGGTTTAGGAAAACTAGTCCGGATAAAGTTTGTGTATAAGGGGCCTTAACTCTGTCAAAAACCATTCAACCGGAATACGGCGATGATATGCGCAACAAGATTTAGTACTGATCATTCAAAATTTGAAGCAGACATACATACTGACTGACTGACTGAATGAACGAACGAACGAACGAACGAACGAACGAACGAACGAACGAATGAATGACCCGTGAACAAATACATAACATTTACATAATGACAAAACTAGGATGGGGAAATCCCTAACTTAATAACCTGTTAAGAAATATATGTCGAATATGTAAACGACTTGCTGGGTTATTCGCATAATGAGGAAGGTCACTATATATGTCAAATGTCTACTAAAATTGAAGAGTGGACTCAATTTGAAGCTATGTCCATCACTTGGAATAAGTACAAACAATTTACATGGTCCACTTTTTTTTGTTAATTATGAACTACAAATAGTACACGTATCATTACATATGTATAAAAAGAAGTTCAAAACGCGTATGGCATACAGCGCATCATTGGTCTTGAGTAAACACGACTATATTAAATAACAATGTTACCATATAATTAAAGTTCTGTAACATGAGAAGTATTAAAAGCAAGTACATATCCAGGAGACAAAACATTAAAAAGGAGAATACAAAAACAAAAGGTATAAAAGTCGAACAAGAAATGTAGCATTCACATAAGACAGTCAGTTGGTGCCAGTGGGTTAGCTTTCCATTATTAGGGTTAATTGAAAGGATTAAAGAATGGAAACCAAATATGTGTTTGAAAGTTCAAGCCTAAGCATATATGATACCTGTCAATATAGCGCAGTATTAACACTTACCCTTCGTATCGACTATTCTGACTGTTTTGTCTTGATGCATTTAAACCTCTTATAGACCATGACAAATTCGCTAGTTTCATAATTATTGTTTATTAGGCTTATTCTAACACATAATTTTATTTTTTTTGTAAATTTTAGATATAAAATCAATGTTCATAATATCGCCATACTCACAGGCAAGGTACATAAGAACAGAATATGTGATAGATCCCTGAGAGGCGGTTGTTGTAGCCAGTGGGTAGTATGATCTACATAGGAATGTTTTCCTGTCATCCCTGGTCCTATCAACTGAAGCCACTGTATATGTCAACTTGACAGTATATGTTCCGTCCCCATGCTGTATCCCGGTACTTGTATTAGAGACTGCTGTGGTAGATATACTGTCACGGTACCAAGACACCGTTGGTTCAGGGGTTCCTCCAGTAGATGTACATGTTAAAGTCACTGACTGACCTTCCACACCACGAACCACTTCACGGCTGTTACTGATAGTTTCCTTGTTGGAAATAGTTGGTGCCAGTGGTGTAACTGTAACAACAAATCAAACTGCAAATTAAACTTAGTATCATAACCGACTGTTCTTCTATAACACAAATCGGGTCAATGTTCTTGATGATTATTTCCTTGCTGACGATATTTGGCAGTAATGGTATCACTGTTATCTGTATCTCAACATTTCATATTGTATTGCATGTTTATTATTGATTTAGCCTTGAACAACAGCTAAAATTAGAATAGATGTAAACATGCTTGCAATTTTTTTATGCAAATTCATTTATGATGAAATTTAGACTGTTCTCATTGGAAAGTTTTATGCAAATTCATTTATGATGAAATATGATGAAATTTGGACTATTTTCATTGGACTGTTTTAGTGGGGAAGCTTCTGGAACAATCTTTGGACAGTATGTAAACAGACTAGCTCTGGGAGCAGCTCAGCAGTTGAGTTCTATTTAGTAAAAAGTTAATTTAGGAATTGGATGCTTTTAAAAATATAAAATATATTTGTGAGAGGATTTACTTATTATTGTGCTCATTCATTCATAATACATTTAGGATAGAATTGCAGCACTTGGCTAATTGTCATATTTTATCCACCTTTAAATTCTAGATATGCCTTTTATTCTTAGTTAAAGTATATGATAAATAGGAATTTGCAAATGATGATCTCAGTATTTTCTTTCAGAATATCAGACCTTAGCATGGACCAAGAAACACAGGATGAACACATTACGGGGAAAGATTTATCATTCTTGCATATGGTTAATGCCCTATCAGTACATTATTTTGTAGTGTTTGTTTTATTTGTTTTTCATTTTAATGGTTTTATATGAGATATATGTTTCACATTATATTTCAGTTCTCATTCTAATTCAAATTTTCACCAAAAAAAATCTTAAATCGATCATATCGATGTTAATGGGCAGATGTTCAAATTCAACCTGAAAGAAAATTCTGATTAATTTTAAATATACTTTTTTCTAAAAGAATAATTTAGTTTAAACACAAAAATATCATGAAACTTTGTATAACCAAGTGTCAAATATGTGGCTGTGAATTTATTTTATTAAAAAATAAATATCAAATATGAATATTTTATTATCATTGTCACCAGCAATACAAGTCCAAAGAAATCTTATATTGTTCCTGCTTTATGTTTTTGTAGTGAACTTGGAATTCCTAGGAAATCCTAGCAATATCCAATATTTTTCTGATTTGAAATTCCTATGAAATCCAGTGTTTTTCAGTTTAGATTCTAATTAGAGGGCAAGCTTATTTGGTTAGCACAAGCAGGCTAATTTGGTTAGCTTGCGCGAGCTTGTTTTGCAAGCTTATTCGGTTAGCTCGTGCAAGCTAATTACAGCACAAGCTTGTTTGGTTAGCTCGCGCAGGCTTGTTTTGCACGCTTGCGCAAGCTCAAACTTGCATTTGTCTGCAAGCTAGTTTTAATTTGGCAAGCTTGCGCAAGCTCGCCGCGATGTTCCAAATACGCGCTTACCGTAAGCTTGAGATTTTTGCTTGCGGCAAGCTTGTTGCAAGCTTGCAGATGGAGCTTGCGATTTTGGTTTGAGATAACTCCGCCAAAAATCATTCAACCGGAACACGGCGATGATAACTCCGTCAAAATCATTCAACTAGAACACGGTGACTATGTACAAATAGGCACGGTACTGATCATCCCTGCAAAGTTTCTATGAAATCCGGCCAAATGAAGGCCCTTTCGTATTAATGAGGCCAAGATATAGCATATTTCAGAAAATCAAGGGCCATGACTCCGATGTAAATGGTCCAATCTGGATGGTTTTCGAACTTGTCCGAGCTTCAACTAAATCAAGGTCCATAACTCCACTGTTACTGGTCCGATCTGGCTGTCATTGATATTAACAATCTGGTAAAGTTTCGTAAAGATCGCAGGAAAAATGAAGGCCCTATCATCTTAACGAGGCAAAATATAGCATTTTTAACTAAATCAAGGGCCCTAACTCCGCTGTTACTGGTCCGATCTGGCTGGTTTTCAAACTTGTCCGCGCTTTCATTGATATAAACAATCTGGTAAAGTTTCGTAAAGTCGGATAATAGATGAAGGCCCTATCTTCTTAACGAGGCAAAATATAGCATTTTAACTAAATCAAGGGCCATAACTCCGCTGTTACTAATCCGATCTGGCTGGTTTTCAAACTTGTCTGAGCTTTCATTGATATAAACAATCTGGTAAAGTTTCGTAAAGATCGCATGAAAAAATGAAGGCCCTATTATCTTAACGAGGCAAACTATAACATTTTTAACTAAATCAAGGGCCATAACTCTACTGTTACTGGTTCGATCTGGCTCGTTTTCGAACTTGACCGAGCTTTTATTTATATAAACAATCTGGTAAAGTTTGGTAAATATCGGATGAACGATAAAGGCCCTATCGTCTTAACGAGGCAAAATATAGCATTTTTAACTAAATCAAGGGCAATAACTCCGCTGTTATTAGTCTGATCTAGCTGGTTTTCAAGCTTTCATTGATATAAACAATCTGTGCAGGTTTGGTAAAGATTAAATAATAAATGAAGGTGTTAGAGTGTTCACAAGACTTAATATGGCATTTTTCAGCAAAACAAGGGTCATAACTCCGATGTTACTCAACCAATTCGGCTGGTTTTCGAACTTGTCCAAGCTTTTATTGGTATTAACAATCTTTGCAAGTTTGGTAAAGATCAAATAATAAATGAAGATGCTAATGTGTTCCCAAGCAAAACGTCATTTTTCAGAAAAAACAAGGGTCATAACTCCCATGTTACTGGTCTGATCTGGCTGGTTTTCGAACTTGTCCAAGCTTTTATCAATATTAACTATCTGTGCAAGTTTGGTAAAGATCAAATATTAAATGAAGGTGCTAGAGTGTTCACGAGGCAAAAAACGGCATTTTTCAGCAAACACAAGGGCCATAACTCCGGTGTTACTCATCCGATT
The DNA here is from genome assembly GCA_037043455.1 of Cyrtodaria siliqua. Taxonomy (NCBI): domain Eukaryota; kingdom Metazoa; phylum Mollusca; class Bivalvia; order Adapedonta; family Hiatellidae; genus Cyrtodaria; species Cyrtodaria siliqua. Next base: position 93,726 of record JAWPHD010006168.1, on the reverse strand, counting down.
AGGCTGGTTTTCAAACTTGCCCGAGCTTTCATTGATATTAACAATCTTTGCAAGTTTGATAAAGATCAAATAATAAAAGAAGGTGCTAGAGTGTTCACAAAGCTTAATATAGCGCTTTTCAGCAAAACAAGCGCCACAACTTGTCCAAGCTTTCATTGGTATTTCATTGGTATTAACAACCTGTGCAAGTTTGGTAAAGATCAAATAATAAATGAAGGTGCTACAGTGTTCAAAAGGCAAAAAACACCATTTTCCAGAAGCCCAAGTGGGCCTGTAGACGCTCTACTGGTATGATGTGATTTTGAATATTTGACGACAACGAAAAACACAAACTTGACAGAGGCCAACAACAAAAACATGTACACTCAACAAAATTCCTAATCGGTCACCTAAATTTTACAAAATATTTTCTTTTCTTGGAATATCTTCCTCTCGGTTTTACTTGTTTTGAATAACTTGGTTATTTAGTAAAAGGTCCTGAAAGTTTCAGAAAAATCATATAACAACCAGTGAAATTAGGACGCGTTAAAGTCACGAACCCCCAAAATCAAAAATAACAAAATGTCAGACTCACAATGGAAATCCCATAGAAGAGTGCTCGTTCTTGAAATTTGAAGATTTAACATGCAGACCAAGAGTCGCGGGAAGGAACTCATAACATGTATGTTATATATCTAATGAAATGATTTTATAGGTCATTTATTTATGTTTGCCATTTGTTTATTACCATATTGGTTTTTAAAACACTTGACTGTGACTTAAGCCAGGTCATTTCTCTTATAATTCAATGCAAAAGTATGTGACTTTGGGGATCGAGGGTGTTATAATATAAAACATTGTTTCTTCAAAAATAATTTAAATATCTTTACCAAATTTTCAGTTAATATATATCAAACATTGAATGAGGATTTAATTAATTTTACATGAATACAGATCTTGTGTAAAAGGTAATAATTTCATAAAACTTAGGTGACCGATTAGGAATTTTGTTGAGTGTATATGACATTCAACTAGAATGGAATAAATGGTAATATGTCGTTTGATAAATGTCATTAAATTTGACTTAAGTTTAGCCATGGTGGCCATCATGGATGACTGAAGGCCTAAAAAACACAAATCTGAGGGGGACTAACCCAAAGATCATTGTGATTAAGTTTCATCAAAATCCTTCAAACGGTTTCAGAGAAGACGTCATTTTTAACGTTTTCCTATATAACTCTATGTAAACTTTGGGTCGCCGTGGTGGCCATTATGATTATTCGACGATAACGAAAAACACAAACTTGATAGAGGCTAACCCAAGGAACATGTATATGATATTTCACAAGAATGGAATAAGTGGTTTTGGAGGAGATGTCGTTTGAAATTTCCTTAAATTTGACCTAGTTTTAGCCATGGCCGCCACCTTGGATGACTGGCAGCCGCAAAAAAAAAATCTGAGAGGGACTATCCCAAAGATCATTGTGATTTAAGTTTCATCAAAATCCTTCAAGCGATTTCAGAGAAGATGACATTTTCAACGTTTTCCTATATAACTCTATGTAAACTTTGGGTCGCTAGAGTGGTCACAAGGCAGAAAATGGCATTTTTCAGCAAATCAAGGGCCATAACTCTGGTGTTACCAATCTGATCTAGCTGGTTTTCGAACATGTCTGAGCCTTCATTGATATTAACAATCTTCGCAAGTTTGGTAAAGATCAAAAAATAAATGAAGGTGCTAGTGTAGTCACAAAGCAGAAATCGTTTTTTTTTCAGCAAATCAAAGGCCATTTGGTGAAACTAATCCGATCTGGCTGGTTCTCAAACTGTTTTCATTAATATAAAGACCCTGGCAGAGTTTGGTTAATATCTGATTAGTAATGAAGACCCTATCGTGTTCACAAGGCAAAAGTTAATGTCCCACGACGACGGATGCTGGACGAAGGACAAGTCACCATCCTATAAGCTCTGCTGGCCTTCGGTGTACCATTATGTATCCTTAAGTACCCTTCCAATCAGTTAATTGGGCTTAAGGTTGTGGTATCTATATATAGCATGGGCTTGGCCACGCCACTTTCCAGGAGCTGAGCCAGAAGCGAAAAGTCAGGAAAATCAAAACATGTCAGATAAATCCTTCAAAATACATTTTCAGAATTGTTAATTAATTAATAAATAACATTTATTAAAACTAGATGAGTGTTTTATGGAACACGTGTGTCGCCTGTCAGAGCATTGTCAGTATAACAAGGTTTTTTGGACCCAGATAAATGACCTTGACAAACTGGCCTAAGTTTTCGTGAAGAAAAAAAATAGTATTTAACCCATATAATGACCTTCTGTGTGACCTTGACCTTTATATATTAGTATGGTCATGTCGATGTCATGATGAGTTTAAAACTATATTGAAAATTTGATGAAGAAATATCTGAGAAAGTTATAGCCGTTAAATTTTCGTGAAGAACAAAATGAGTATTTAACCCATATAATGGCCTTCAGTGTGACCTTGACCTTTATATTTTAGTATGGTCATGTCAATGTTGTCATGATGATTATATATTGAAAGTTTGATGAAGAAATATCAAGAAATGAGGAAGTTATAGCCAAATTAATTGTTCATGAAGAAAAAAAAAGTGTTTAATTCATATAATGACCTTCAGTGTGAACTTGATCTTTATATTTTAGTATGGTCATGTCGATGTTGCCATGATGAGTATATATTGAATGTTTGATGAAGAAATATCAAGAAATGAGAAAGTTATAGGCAACGTTTAAGTTTTCGTGACAGACGGTCTGACGAACGGATTGACGGACTGACGACAAAAGGATTGATCGTATGTATCGCATTTTTCTTCGAAAAGGCGACACAATGAGAGCATTGTATTTTTACCAAATGTATTTTTCAAACATGAAAATGTGAGACTAACCCCAATTAACAACAGGCACAATAAGGCCTGTATCGCTCTACTGGCTTTATGGCGTCTGTGGTTGTGGGTGGGGGTGTAAATTAGTTGTTGTGGCACTTATGACAAAACCGTTTGCCCTACACTGAGCAAAATGGCAGTCGAACATATAACTAAATACTGCAAGTTCCCCAAGTTGTATCCATGAAGAGGGGCCCCTTTACACAGGAGGACAAATCCCGTTTTATATATGTTGTGCCTCGAGTCCCTAAATGACCATAGCAACTTAGAATTAAATGCATTCACATTTGGACAATATATGCACTTTCTTTAGCTGATTACCGCCTATGGAGCCCAAGAGGGTGGAGCCAAAAATGAAAACTTATTGTGCATCTGCAAATCCTTAACTAAGAAATAAACCACACATGAACTTGAAATCTATATATACATGACGGGGAGCGGATATTTCAACTGTACTGTTTTTTTGGGATGACAATATGGTAAGAGTAAGGTTTGGTGCATGGTAGAAAAAACATTGATATAAATGAAGGTCCTAGAGTGTTCATTAAGTGTTCACAAGGCTAGATATGACATTTTTCGGCAAATCAAAGGCCATTACTCCGGTGAAACTAATCCGATCTGGCTGGTTTTTTAACTTGTCCGTGCTTTTATTGATATTAACAATCTTTGTAAATTTGGTAAAGATCAAATAATCAATGAAGGGGTTTGAGTGCTCACAAGGAAGGAAATGGCATTATTCAGGAAAAAAACAAGGGCCATAACTCTGGTGTTGCTGATTTGATCTGACTGGTTTTCGAACTTGTCCGATCTGTCATTGATATTAACAATCTGTGCAAGTTTGGTAAAGATCAAACAAAAAAAGAAGGTGCTAAAGTGTTCACAAGGCAAAATATGGCATTTTTCAGCAAATCAAGGGCCATAACTCCGGTGAAACTAATCCGATCTGGTTGGTTTTCGAACTTGTCCGAGATTTTATTAATATTAAGACCCTGGCAAAGTTTGGTATAGATCCGAGCAATAATAAAGGTGCTAGAGTGTTTACAAGGCAAAAGTTAACGGACGGACGGACGACGGACAACTCGTCATCCCATAAGGCCAGTAGAGCTAAAAACATGTAAATCTTTGCTGCGGTTATGCATGTAAACAAATATGGCGGTCTCCATGAAAAGTTCTGTAGGGAAAACATGTTAAAGTTCAACTTTTAGCATGTTGGACTTGGACTTACCGTGAAAATAAGACACACCTTTTTAAATGTGCATGTTGTATTTTATTTTTATTCTCGAAAAAAGTTAGGGCCTATGGGAAAGCAATTAATGAACTGCAACCTAAACACAAACTAGATAGAATCAGAATTGTTATAGTAGACATACATGTGTAAAACCCGTAACCCCCTCAAGTAAAGGGGTGTCAAACAATTATATACCAAAATTCTAAGAATGGATAAATGTCAAACATGAAATGTAGCAGTCACATTACACTGTCAATACACAAAAGCACGCCTTCAAAACAAGCAACAGTTAAAAAGTAAAACAAACTGAGCGACACCATAAACATGAAAAGGTTGACAATTGGGTTACCGCGTTGGTCAGTGGCAAAATGCCGCTGGGATTTAATCCAGAATCTACCATGCACCAAACCTTACTCTTACCATATTGTCATCCCAATAAAAAAGTACAATTGAAATATCCACTACTCGTCATGTTTATCCTATTATAAACTAGGCAGCATAGATACCAATGAAAGTATAACACAAATACGATCAAGTATATATCAGCATAAGCATAACAAGAGTCCCAATAGGGCCTGTATTGCTCTACTGGCTATATGGAGTATTGTGTTTGGGATGCGAATATTAGTTGTTGTGGCACATATGACAAAACCCTTTGCCCTGCATTGAGCAAAGTGGCAGTCGAACATAAATTACTGCAAGTCCCCATGCAGAGGTGCCCCTTAAAGTCGAATGGCCACCCTTTTTGTAGTATTATCAATTAACAAATTTAACTCTTAAACATCATATGAACATTTCTTGATAGTCCCGGAGATAAACATATATTTAAAACCGCTACTAAGTTGTATGTAAAAATAAGTATTATTAGCATGACGTAGATACTACTTTTACCACTGCGTGACTGCACAGGGAAATGAGTTAAATCTGAATTGTATAACTGCATATCTGTTGCCAGATAATTGATAAATACATTTACCTGTGGATTAATGTACCTGTTCAAAAGTTTTCTACGTCATCAAATAAAATCTTATTCTTGCTTTTCACAGATATTGCAATGTGTGAATTGTAAATATATTTTGTTGTGTATTGATTTCGATTTAAATAAACATAAACGTGTTCATGAAACAAAACATGGCCGGAGAACTTTAACCCTAAAGTAACAAAACCTGTTTTATAAATGCATCCACATTTGGACATGACAGTGAAATTAATTTGTTTACCCGATTACCCACTGAGGGGCCCCGGCAGACAGAATCAAAATATGAAAACTTACTGTGCAACTACATATCCTTAACTAAGAAATACACCATGCATGAACATGGAATCTCAAAGGGCATGGAGGGAGTTAGCATCACAAGGATGAAACTGTTTAAAATAAATTACTGTAAGTTCCCCAAGTTGCACCCGTGTAGAGGGGCCCCTTTATGCAGGCAGTCAAACTAGTTTTATATATTTATGTTGTGCCTCGAGTCCCTAAATAACCATACCAAATTAGAACTACAGGTAGTTTTTAGTCAAAACAGATATTTCCCCAACTGGCGAAAAGGCAATAAATCCGCCGAAAATCATTCAACTGGAACACGAAGATATGCACAACTAGGCTTGGTAGTGATCATCGCTACCAAGTTTCGTTGAAATCCGGCCAGGGGATTAGGAGAAATAGTCGGGACAAAATTTGTGTATTAAAACTTTTAAAGAGTCAAAACTCAACCAAACGTCATTCAACCAGAACACGACAATCATATGTGCAACTATGTTTGGTACTGATCATTACCGCCAAGTTTCACTGAAATCTAGCCATGGGTTCAGGAAGACAAGAGGCCCAAGAGGACCTGTGGACGCTCTACTGACTAAAACGGCTCTTATATCAAGGGTTGTCATCATAAAATTCCCATCACTACTTTTTTAAAACATTGCAAAAAAACAACAAAAAAACACCCACAACAGACACTTAACCCTTGACCCATGCTAACAATTTAAACAAGATGCCCTAGTTCTAATTTGGAACTATGGTTATTTAGGGACTCGAGGCACAGCAACTGTATAAAATAGGTTTTGACCGCCCGTAGAGGGGCCCTTCATGTAGGTGGTCAAAACCCATTTTATAACCTTAGTCCCTAAACAATCATACTAAATTAGAACTAGGGGTTGTTTTTAGTAAAAACATTTGTCTCCCCTATAGGAGAAAGGGCCATAAATCCACCAAAAATCATTCAACTGGAACACGACGAAGATATGTGCAACTAGGCTTGGTAATGGTCATCCCTACCAAGTTTCAGCGGCTCAGGAGTAGTTGTCAGGACAAAGGTTATGTATTAAAACCTTGAAAGGGCCATAACTCTACCAACAATCATTCAACCGAAACAAGACATGATATACGCAACAAAGTTTCTTTGAAAGCCGAAGGGCGTTAGAGGAAAACTAGTCCGGACAAAGTTTGTGTATTAAAATCATTAAACCGGAACATGGCAATGATATGCGCAACTAGGCTTGGTAATGATCATTCCTGCCAAGTTTCGTTGAAATCCAGGCGAATTCAGGAGAACTAGTCTGTACAAAGTTAGTGTATTAAAACCTTTAAAGGGCCATAACTCTGCCAAAAAGCATTCAATAGTAGTACAGCACAACTAGGATTGATACTGATCATCCTTGCCAAGTTTCGTTGAAATTCGGCCATAGGTTCAGCAGAACTAGTCCGGGCAAAGTTTGTGCACTAAAATTTGTAAAGGGCCATAAATCTGCCAAACATCTTTCAACCGCAACACGGTGATGATATGCACAACTAGGCTTGGTACTGATCCCCTGCAATGTTTCGCTGAAATCCAGCCAGGGTTTCAGAACTAGTCCGGATAAAGTTTGTATAGTAAACAAGAGGCCCAAGAGGGCCTGTGGACGCTCTACTGGCTCAAGATAAAGTTTATGTATAAGGGGCCATAAGTATTTCTAAAATCATTCAACCGGAACATGGTGATGATATACGCAACTAGGCTTGGTACTCATCATCCCTGCAAAGTTTCTCTGAAATCAAGCCAGAGGTTCAGGAGAACTAGTCTAGACAAAGTTAGGGTATTAAAACCTTTAAGGGCTCATAACTCTGCCAAAATGCATTCAACCAGAACATGGCAATGACAGGTGCAACTAGGCTTAGTACTGATCATCCCTGCCAAGATTCGCTGAAATCTGGCAAAGAGTTCAGAAGAGACTAATCTGGACAAAGTTTGTGTATTAAAACATTCAAAGGGCCATAACTCTGCCAAAAATCATTCAACCTAAATATGGCGATGATATACACAACTAGGCTTGATACTGATCATCATTGTCAAGTTTCCTCTATATCCAGCCAGGGATTCAGGAGAACTAGCCCGGAAAATATATGTGGTATCAAAATCCTTCAAAGGGTCATAACTCTGCCAAATATCTGTAAACCGGAACGCGACGATGACATGCACAACTAGGCTTGGTGCTCATTATCCCTGCAAAGTTTCATTGAAATCTGGCGAGGGGTTCAGGAGACGTAGATTTGTGTATAAAGTTTGTGTATTAAAACCTTTAAAGGGCCATAATTCTGCCAAAAATCATTCAACGGAACACGGTGACTATGTATGACTAGGCTTGAAACTGATCATCCCTGCAAAGCTTCAATGAAATCCGGCCAAATGAAGGCCCTTTCGTCTTAATTAGGCCAAGATATAGCACATTTCAAAAAATCAAGGGCCATGACTCCGATGTAAATGGTCCAACCTGGATGGTTTTCGAACGTGACTGAGCGTTCATTGATATTAACAATCTGGTAAAGTTTCGTAAAAATCGCATGAAAAATAAAGGCCTTATCATCTTAACGAGGCAAAATATAGCATTTTTAATTAAATCAAGGGCCATAACTCCGCTATTACTCGTCCGATTTAGCAGGTTTTCAAACTAGTCCGAGCTGCTTTCATTGATATAAACAATCTGGTAAAGTTTCATAAAGATCGGATGAAAAATGAAGGCCCTATTGTCTTAACGAGGCAAAATATTGTATTTTTAACAAAATCAAGGGTCAGAACTCCGCTGTTACTGGTCCGATCTGGCTGGTTTTCGAACTTTTCCGAGCTGTCATTGATATTAATGTGTTAAAGTCGTATTGGTGTTATTGGGCCTTTTTGTAATATATTGAAATATAGTATCTCGCATCCTATCAAAGTACAGACTATAGAATTCGTGTTTCATTATATTGGTTAAGCATATTGTTGACCGAAATGTTGGTAGCGGCATCAGTACTTGGCTTAAGGCAGCTGTGTGACACGTGCGTGCATTTAAGTTTGTCAGTTACATAAATACAGTCATATAATTAATATCTGATGTGCTGTTTACTGAGAATATACATCTATATGTCCAACCAGCTCATTAAAGAGACCGGTGGCACTGACTTTGTTGTCATGCATAAGCCATTTGGCTGCTATTTATGAGTATAATTTGTGTCTGATCAAAAGCTGAACCACATACTGGTGTCACAAAAGATTGAATGTTGGCCACATTAGCGGCAATAAGTCAGGGACCATGTGGCGGTTTGGACAGATTCTCACGGCTGTGAATTCTGTTACATTTAACTGTTAGAATATGGACAAATTTAAATAGGACTGTACTTTGATAAGAGGGTAAGTGTGAGGTTTGGTGCACCCTAGAACCGGTTTAAACCCCCAGTGGCCTACTTTGCCACTGACCGTTCCAAGGTGGTAGCCCTATTGTCAACCCTTTTGTGTTTGTGATGTCGTTTGCATTTATTATTGCTTTTGCCTTCTTGTTTGTCTGTTTGCGTGTTTGTTTCTGTGTTTTGTGGTTGACTGTCCTCCTTGAATGCTACTTTCCCTGTCCGATCTTTTTATATTTCTTTTTTATGTTGATTTAGTTTGAATTAGTATATACAATTAAATCGGTGACTGAAAGTGTGTGTTGTGTTGTGATATTTATAAAGTCCTGACTATAACACATTAACAATCTGGTAAAGTTTCGTAAAGATCGGATGAAGGATGAAGGCCCTATCGTCTTAACGAGGCAAAGTATAGCACTTTTAACTAAATCAAGGGCCATAACTCCGCTGTTACTGGTCCGATCTGGCTGGTTTTATAACTTGTCCAAGCCTTCATTGATATAGAATCTGGTAAAATTTCGTAAAGATCGGATGAAAGATGAAGGCCCTATTGTCTTTACGAGGCAAAATATAGCATTTTTAACAAAATCAAGGGCCATAACTACCCTGTTACTAGTCCGATCTGACTGGTTTTTGAATTTGCTTGAGCTGTCATTGATATTAACAATCTGGTAAAGTTTCGTAAAGATCTGATGAAAGATAAAGGCCCTGTCGACTTAACGAGGCAAAATATAGCATTTTTAACTAAATCAAGGGCCATAACTCCACTGTTACTGGTTTGATCTTGCTGGTTATTTAAATTTGCCCGAGCTTTCATTGATATTAACAATCTGGTAAAGTTTCGTAAAGATCGGATGAAAGATAAAGGCCATATCATCTTAACGAGGCACATTATAGCATTTTTAACTAAATCAAGGGCCATAACTCCGCTGTTCTTGTTTCGATCTGGCTGGTTTTCGAACTTGTCTGACCTTTCATTGATATAAACAATCTGGTAAAGTTTCGTAAATATCGGATGAAAGTTGAAGGCCTTATTGTCTTAACGAGGCAAAATATAGAATTTTAACAAAATCAAGGACATAACTCCGTTGTTACTGGTCCGATATGACTGGTTTTTCGAATTTGCCCGAGCTGTCATCGATATTAACAATCTGGTAAAGTTTCGTAAATATCGCATGACAAATGAAGGCCCTATCATCTTAACGAGGAAATATATACAATTTTTAACTAAATCAAGGGCCATCACTCCGTTGTTACTGGTCCGATCTGGATCGTTTTCAAACTTGTCCGAGCTTTCATTGATATAAACAATCTGGTAAAGTTTGGTAAAGATCGGATGAAAGATGAAGGCCCTATCGTCTTAACGAGGCAAAATATAGTATTTTAACTAAATCAAAGGCAATTACTCCTCTGTTAATGATTAATATCTGGTTTTCGAACTTGTCCGAGCTTTCATTGCTATAAACAATCTGGTTTAACTAAATCAAGGGCCACTGTTACTGATCCGATATGGCTGGTTTTACGAATTTGCCCGAGCTTTTATTGATATTAACACTCTGGTAAAGTTTCGTAAAGATCACATGAAAAATGAAGGCCCTACCATCTTAACGAGGCAAAACAAGGGCCATAACTCTGGTGAAAGTATTCCTATCTGGCCGGTTTTAGAACTTGTCCGAGCTTTCATAGATATAAAGACACTGGCAAAGTTTCGTAAAGATCCGATTAATATTGAAGGCCCTAGAGTGTTCACAACGCAGAAAATAGCATTTTTCAGAAAAAACAAGGGCAATAACTCCGTTTGTACTGATCTGATTTGGCTGGTTTTCAAACTTGTCTGAGCTTTTATTGATATTAACAATCTGTGCAAGTTTGGTAAAGATCAAATAATAAATGAAGATGCTAGAGTTTTCACAAGGCCTACAATGGCATTTTTCAGCAAATTAAGGGCCATAACTCCGGTGAAATTAATTCGATCTTTCTGGTTTTCGAACTTGTCCGAGCTTTCATTAATATAAAGACACTGATAAAGTTTCGTAAATATTCGATTAATAATGAAGGCCCTAGAGTGTTCAAAATGCAAAAGTTAACGGGCGACGAACGGACGACGGACAACGGACAACTCTCCATCCCATAAGCTCTGCTGGCCTGCGGCCAGTAGAGCTAATAAATGAAGGTGCTAGAGTGTTCACAAGGTAGAAAATGACATTTTCCAGAAAAACAACAAGGGCCATAACTCTGATGTTACTGACCCAACTTAGCTGGTTTTCGAACTTGTCCAAGCTTTCATTGGTATTAACAATCTATGTAAGTTTGGTAAAGTTCAATGAATAAATGAAGTGCTAGAGCGTTAATAAGGCAGAAAATTGCATTTTCTTCAGAAAAAACAAGGGCCATAACTCCGGTGTTACTGATCCGATTTGGCTGGTGTTGACATGACAAAATATAGCAATTGGTTTTCCAACTCATCCGAGCTTTCATTGATATTAATAACCTGGTAAAGTTTCGTAAATATCGGATGAAAAAAATGAAGGTGCTAAAGAGCTGACATCAAAAAGTTAACGGACGACGGACGGAAAGACGGACGGACGGACGACGGGCGATGGACAAAAGACCATGACATAAGCCCTATTGACCAAAGGCCATAGGCCAGTAAAGCTAACTAATCCGGATAAAGTTTGTGTATTAGAGACCATAACTCTGTCAAAAATCATTCAACCGGAACATGGCGATGATATGCGCAACTAGGCTTTGTACTGATCATTCCCTGTCAAGGTTCACTGAAATCCAGCCTGGGGTTCAGGGAAACTAGTATTTACATAGTTTGGTTATTAAAACCTTTAAAGGGCCATAACTCTGCCAAAATTCATTCAACTGGAACACGGCGATGATATGTGTAACTAGGCTTGGTACTCACCATCCCCATCAAGATTCGTTGAAATCCGGACAGGGTATCAGGAGAACTAGTCGGGACAAAGTTTGTGTATAGCAACCTTTAAAGAGGCTTAACTCCAAGAAAAATCATTCAACCGGAACACAACAACAATATCGACAACTAGTAGTCCTTGAGCTATCTATAGACCCCCCTCCTCCCCCAGGGGGAAATTTTGTAGGGTATGATTTTCTGAAAGTTCATACAAAAAGCTTCAAAATGAGACATGTGTGCCATCTGAGCATTGGGGCATTTGTGTGTGATGCACGTGACAATTACGTTACCATAACAATTCCAAAACACCTTCAATAAATTTGAATATGAGTAAAATATGAACAACAAATACTACCTATATTTATGTTATTTATGAACTGTTTAATTTAGACATCCTTTTCAACATAATGCAAATATGTAAATATACTGTAGTTTACGTTACACCCTGTTCTTACCAAAAAATCCTAAATACAGTTAATAATAACTTTGAAGGATATATTTTCCTGAAAGGGTATGCATTTGCTACAAATGAAGTATGTTTGCCAAATGAGAGTGGGGATATAAGGGTGTGACATCCATTTGAAATACGTTACCATTATCATATTTTGAAAATGTAATGCTCAACAATTGTTTATATCCAACAAAACGGTATGTATCTTTTATATTATTTATCAAACATGTTAAAAACCAAAATCTAATGAAGAAAACAAATTTCCAAAAGACAATGTAGTTTACGTTACGTAACATTAACACGAAATTTACGTTACCATTTAAAGTTATTTGTCATACATATTGAATGTTGCAGAAATAAAGTCTCTAGTTCTTTACTGAAACAGTTACTATTTTAATAATAAAATGTTATTCATTAAATGAATATATAAAAGAGTGAATAAATAAATAAAAGATGTGTGTATATATAGATGATACGATATGAAAAAATAAACACAAACATTACGTTACCATTTAAAGTTACATGTTATATTGGACGTTTCCAGAAATAAAGGTGCTATTATAGCATTTTAACTATGATTTTTTTTTTAAAAGTAATATAATTCATTAGTATAAGTAAATAAATAAATATAATGTCTAAAAATAAAATTAATATATAATAAATATTTTAAAATGGCTCATAAATCAGAAAAATAGTAATTGCACAATAAACTACTGGGAGCTTATCCGTTATTGACAATGTTTTTTTACTAGTTATGGCATCTTCACTATGTAACAATGTATCGTGCTTTTGAGACAAACCCCAAAGAATAATGGTATTTTTCCCCATCCAATGTAAGTTAGTCTTTCCTTATTCTGATTACTAGTATTTGGACAACACAATACTAATAATACTAACTCTTATCAAAGCCAGACACAAAGGAAAATGACCTTGAGCCAGCTACACAGCGACCTACTGAATATACTGTGTATGTGTTTGACGGTAACGCAACATCTCACAATCAGCCCTCAGTTCCTGGTACGTTTGACGATTTGGAAGAGATAGTGTTTGACATACTTACCAAAGCACCTTGAGTCGACTTTGTGACAGACACTTGCGTCACTGGATCTATCAAGTAGTTTGTGTGCAAGAGGCGAGGTGAAACCCCGACTTTCCTGTTGTCAGGGCCTAAAACGAAGACTTATTGTGATTTGAAGAGTTATATGAGTAATCGCGACAATACGACACAATTCATTAATCGCATTTTCGGCCAGTGGAAAACAGACAGATATGCACCAAACCTCCAAGGCCATGAAACCTACTCTGTCTGGGAAACGATATCCTCGGCTTACCATTGCAGATGACATATTTGTCTTTGTTGATGATCACGAAGATCTGTTTTCATCATATGAGGAAGCAGACATCAGAATGAATCAATCCTCATCAACATCAGAAACAATCGTGGTGCATTCTCCTGACACATACATACTGATCCTGCTTTCAAAATTTGTTTCAGTAATACAATCGTATGTCATGTTTGGCACTGGGATGATTAAAAAACAAACTGTAGAGGTTAATGGGTATGATATTTGCTCTTTACTACCCTCTCTACATTGCTTTACAAGCTGTGTTACAACCAGTGGCTTTGTAGGGAGAGGCAAGGTTGTCCCATTGAAGATGATTAGAAAGCACAGAGAGTTTGTATCAATTTAAATTGCTCGAACAGCAGCATGAATTTTCGGATGATCTTCAAAAAAATTACGGAGATCACGGAGAGGATAGTGTGCTGCCTATATGGCAAACCTCTTTACATGGATGTCAAATACGTTTTCGCGAAAATTCAAAGGCCACAACTAGAGCTTTTTGCCACCGTGTCAATTTCCTATAATCATGCATTTGAACATACACACTTTCAAGTGCTTTTGTGGCACCATTCTGACCAACATTAACCAGACGCAGAAACAAATGAGAGAAGATAAAGTTACTGAACTTGACTGGACTATTGGTGATATTGCGTCACAATAGTTGGTTGACATTATGTTCAAAGAGTCTGACACTGAAGAAGGAACCAATAATGGGTGGGAAGATATTGCAGCAAACAAACTGACTGATATTGAGTTTGAAGAAAGTGATGACAATGTATAGAGGAATTATGAGCTCAAATGATGTAATATATTTCCATGAAAATGCATGCTATTTTATAGAGCTATACATTTATAATTGTTAGTAACGTAAGTAAAGTTCAATTCATTTTGTGAATATGCTGAAATTGCTTAATTTGTTACATTTGATTAATATATGAATACATTAGTAGTAAAAATTGTGCATATAATTTATTTATTTTTTAATTTGGTAACGTAAAAAATACGGAAGAGTCATGTAAATTATATAAAAGCTTCATTTCATTCAATGTTTGCCTAAGTATTTGCCTAACAATATATAAAGGAAAATAAAGATATATATCCATGTTTTATTTGATAATTAGATTTGGCATTTAAAATAATATGATACAAACGTAACTGGTAACGTACGTAACGTTTAATACATGAGGTAACATATATTAGCTTGACATAATGTCTGTTCAAACATTGTTGTTACCATCGATGATGTTTAGAGCAATGTTGTACTAACATCTTTATAAGCTAAATGGCTGAATTTTCTAGATTTCTAGTAACATCATTATTAATTATTTTAAAAAAGACATAATGTAACGGACAATACAAGAACCAAACATTGTTCACATCATGGATACGTATGTCTGTTATAACTAAGATGTTTAAAATAATTTTCGGATATAAAATATTTATTTTCTTAATTTCTTAAATCAAACACCTTTATTCAACAAGGTAACGTAAATAACGGTAACGTAGGCTTAATAATGCAGGTATCAAAGGTATAAACTTTAAGTAAACAAAATTTTGTAGTTTAAAAAGCATAAATAATGTTAAAAATGAGTTGTTACAATCAATTATGTCTAAAGAAATGTTGCAATAAAACTTTAATAGTGTACTGGATGATTTGTTCTAATTTCTTTTAACATTCGAAAAATTGAAAATGATTTATAAACACACAATGGAACGGACATTACAAGAACCAAACATTATTTACATCATGGGAATGTATGTCTGTGATATCGAATAATTTTCGGATGTAACATCATGAATGTTCTTAATGTCTTACATTAATAAACTTAATAAAACAAGGCAACGTACATTACGGTAACGTAGGCTTAGTAATGCAGGTATCCAAGGTTTAAAAAGTAAGTAAAACGAACTTTTGTATTATAATAGGCATGAATAATGAAGACAATTTAATATACAAACCCTTTCTTCCATACATGTTTAGTCTTCAAAACGTAGTAAAATTAATTATTATTTTATAGGTAACGTATTCTACACCCAGTAACACGATAAAGTCCCAGTCGCCAGATGGCACACATGTTCCATAGGTAATATAAAAAAATAGGAGGGTTTCTCCTGCTAGCTTACAGCCTATAGGCTTGGTACTGATCATTCCTGCCAAGTTTCATAGTAATCCAGCCTGGAGCTCAGGAAAACTAGTCCGAATAAAGTTTGTGTTTAATGGAACGTAACTCTTGTCAAAAATCATTCAACAGTGCTTACCAAGTTTCATCGAAATCCAGCCAGGGGTTCAGGAGAACTAGTATGTACAAAGTCAGTGATTTAAAATGTTTACAGGCCATAATAAGAGAACTAGTCCAGGCAAAGTTTGTGTACTAAAACGTTTAAAGGACCATTATATGCCAAAAATCATTCAACCGTAACACAGCGAAGATATACACAACTACGCCTGAAACTGATCATCCCTAAACAGTTTCGTTGAAATCCGGCCAGGAGTTCAGAAGAGACTAATCTGGACAACGTTTGTGTATTAAAACCTTTAAAGGGCCATAACTCCGCCAAAAATCATTCAACCGGAACATGGCAAAGATATGCACAACTAGGCTTGATAATGATCAACCTTGCCAAGTTTCGCTGAAATCCGGCTAAGGGTTCAGGAGAACTACTCAGGATCACAAACTCTATCACTATCACAGTTAAAATGATGAACAATAGTATGACATAAAATAAAATTTAAGTTATAAGAAATTTTCATACATTTCCATACATTTCCATACCGATTAAGAAACACTTCTGGACTTTTGTTAAAAAACAAAAAAGTTTATTTTTAATATCTTTTCATATATACTAGAGTAGTTAAAGTTAGAGGAAATAAAATATTAACAACATAGATACAACTTATCATGGCGTTCTGAGGTACTTTTCGTCAATGGTTGATTAAAGCAAGAACGAGTTTATTGCGAGTTCTTGGGTTGATTTCAAACAATCTACCAAGAAGGTCGCACAGATGTTCAATGGGACTGAGATCTGGTGGAAGAGACGGTCATGGAAGAATATTCAGTCTAGGAGCTTGGAACAGGTAACAAGGATATCCCTGTCCAAATAATCACACTAGCGAGAGTCAATCATATATCATATATTGTGGGTTGGTACCGAAAAAAATATTGTTTTCTGAAAGTATATTGAATTTATCTGTTTCATATTGTTCGTGAATGTGTCTTAGATGTAATTGTCATAATTGGCTAAATTTCAGAAACTTTTGTATCGTTATTTTTTGCACCAATATTTCTACATTAGTAGTATAGAAACTGGTGGTACCAGGCCAGTTTTCCCTCGCGGGGAATGAGAACAACTAATGAAATATGCCCGGGGAAACTCAGGCGTATCTCTCATTTACACCACTAAGATCTAAATGTAAGTCACGCCTAAATCAACACCTCAACATATTTCAACAGGTTTCTCAAGCACCCCACGCTCTGGGAAACTCGCCTGATACCACCAGTTTCTATACTACTAATCAATCCGGTTTGCCATTTTAATAACATAACATTTGCGGCAAAAATGGAGAAATCATAACAGATCAACATGAAATTTTAAATGAGACTAAACATTATTACGAACAACTTTATACTAGCAAAGACAATGAACTAGGAAACGTAAATTTAGAAGAGGATTTGAAAGAATTTGATAACCTAAACTTACAGACAATGAATCAATTAATCTTGAAGGCCTTATATCTATTGAAGAAGCCTTGGCAACACTTAAAAAAATGAAAAATAACCGTAGCCCTGGTTCAGATGGTTTCGGTGCCGATTTCTTTAAAGTGTTTTGGCGACAAATAGGACATTTTGTAGTACGATCTTTAAATTATGGATTCAGTAAGGGAGAACTATCAATAACTCAAATAGAAGGAATAATAACTGTTATACCAAAAGAAAATAAATCAAGACTGCATGTAAAAAACTATAGGCCTATCTCCCTTCTTAATTGTACATATAAAATTGCCTCAGGATCTATTGCAAATAGAATTAAATCAACACTTATTAAGCTGATAAATAAAGATCAATCAGGTTTTATCTCAGGAAGATACTTAGGAGAAAATACCAGACTTATATATGATGTTATGCAATACGCAGAAGAAAATAATCTGTCGGGTTTAATTCTCTTGATTGACTTTGAAAAAGCTTTCGACTCTCTATCTTGGGCCTTTATATTTAAAGTACTTAATTTTTTTAACTTTGGAGAACGTTTTATATCATGGATAAAGGTTTTATATAAAAATGCCAAATTGGCTGTTAATCATGGGGGAAACCTGTCATCGTTTTTCAACATCGGTAGGGGCTGCCGTCAGGGGGACCCCTTATCACCTTATATTTTTATTTTGTGCGCTGAAATACTGGCGATTAGGATAAGGAATAATAAAAAGATTAAAAGTATTACTATAGAGAATGTAGAAATTAAACTTTCACAATATGCAGACGATACATCTGTCCTTTTGGATGGATCGGATACATCCCTGAATGAAACACTATCAGAACTACATAAATATTCTAAATATTCTGGATTAAACTTAAATTTCGACAAAACACAAGTGGTATGGATAGGGAAGAAAAAATACAGTTCAGATACAATCAAAACAAAATGGAAACTTACCTGGGGAAAAGATAATTTTAAGCTACTAGGAATACATTTTAATGTCAACTTAGGTAAAATGATAGAATTAAACTATAATGATAAGATTTTAAAAATCCAAAATACAGTAAAGATATGGATGCGAAGATATTTAACGCCACTTGGTAAAATCACGGTTATAAAAACACTGTTACTTCCTATTTTAAATCATATCTTTATATCTCTTCCAAACCCAAATGAAAACATAATCGCAAAAATTAATAACATATTTTATGATTTTTTATGGGAAGGGCCTGCAAAAATTAAAAAAACAGTTATAGTTAAACAATATTCTGAGGGCGGTCTCAAAATGATAAATCTGAAAGCTTTCATACTTAGTCTTAAATCAACCTGGTTAAGAAGACTCATAACTAATGAGGGGACTTGGAAGCAGCTTGTTGAAAACCTAATAGACATTAAAAAACTAACATCTTTCGGTAATGAATACTGTGAAACATTAATAAAAAAAATGAAAAACAGTTTCTGGATCGATGTGCTAAATTCATATGCTAAACTTATTGAGTATAGTATACCTAACTCACCAGAAGAATTTGGGTCAACCCCACTGTTCTATAATAATAATATTCTGATTGGCTCTAAGCCTTTCTTTAATAAAATATGGTATATGAATGGCATCAGGTTTATAAATGACCTTATCAAGGAAAATGGTGAGTTTTACTCTTTAACTGAGCTTGAAGAAAATACCGGTTTCAAAACAAATTTTCTAATTTATGAAGGCGTAATAGCTGCCATTAAAACATTTAAAAAAAGTTACACAATTTTACAATTAAAAAAATAGAAAACCCAATTCTACCTGCGAATATTAAACCACTCATCAAAAACAAGAAAGGTTGCACTGATATGTACTCTATTCTTAACAGAAATAATGAAAGTCCAACTTCAAAAGCTAAATGGGAACAGATGTATGATATTAATACAGAAGCATGGAAAAACATTTACTCATCCCCTTTCAAAATAACTACTAGCACAATACTACAATGGTTTCAAACACGGATTAATCATCGGCTTCTTTCAACACAGCATTATCTGCACATAATAAAAAAAGCAGAAAACCCTTATTGTCACTACTGCCACGAGGATGAGACTATTGTTCATATGTTGTGGACCTGCCCTTCAACTCAGACCTTTTTAACACAGATAAATACACTCTGCTTATCAAAAAATATAAATCTGAAACTATCAGAGCATGCATTTATTTTTAACATAGGTAAAGAACAATCAACTGTAGAGCTACAAATTATCTTAGAAATTAAATATTACATATTTTCTTCAAAACGACTGAAAACAACGCTCTCTGTTGCTCCAATGATATACAGACTTCGTTATTTATACGAAACGCATAAACAAATCGCAATCAGAAGCAATCAACTAGAAAGTTTTGAAAATACATGGAGCAATTTTAAAACCATTTTAAATTAATCTAGCCTATCTTTTTATCCATCCACCCCTATGAATTCTTACAATAAACCAAGACACTGACAGTTGTGTATATATGTGTATATATGTATATGTATGTGTGTATGTGTATGTATGTATATACATGTATATATATTAAATATATAAATATTGTTATATAAACAGTAATTTATACAACTTTATAATTAGATGGGCTAGTAGACGGCAATCAAAATGTAGTTTAAAGAGTTTTTCTCTTTCTTTTTTTTGTTGCTTTAAATGATTTTCTCCCCGCAAAATAACATCTCCCTTGCCTCAACCATCTAATACGTGTATCTATTCTGTATTACTCTTATATCATTTTATGATGCTGAATTGTAAATATATATATATATGTGTTTAGTAAATGAATATTACATGCTGTAAAATATTGTAAGGTGTGGCAAGGGATGGTCCTCCCCGACCCTTGCTCCACCTATTGACGGGGTGATTAAACGGGTCGTCAAAAGACGGCTCAAAAAAAAAACAAAAAAAAAAAAAAAAAAAAACATTTGCGGCAATTTTATTTTATGTCTACTTTCGTCGAATCTACTTTCGGCGAAGTTTTTCAATAGCAGTAGTCTTCATCATCGCTCTGCATATCATTTTTTACCATGGAGTATTTTACTTGTATGCTAGCGTATCTTGTCCATTATCTAATATGTACCGTTTATCATCATAAGCTGATAAACTTTTTTTATTTATTGCATAGCTGCTTATGTTATGCTTTTGTGATCTAATAACTTTCATCTCATGATGAGCTTCTGTTGCCGTAAACAAAATCTTTTTGTAATCATCATGTGCTATCTGTTTTTTAACAACACACTTTTTAACACCCTTGCATTTCTTTGCGCTAACCTCGTTATCCAGCACATACGAGTATAGTTTACTTCGCAACCCAACAAATTCAACAATGGGTATTCCGCACGTTTCATCTTTCATCTTGCCAATAACTTTTTTATTATCATTAAAATGATACTGACTTTTTGGATCATAATCACAATTATCAAACAGTTCTTTATCCTTGTAAAAGTCTGCGTACACATCTTTTGTTTTTATTTCATAACACAAGGAATCGGTATCAGTAAATAATAACTTAGGTTTTTTATCATAATTGTTTTTGATATAGTTGTAATGGAAATCATACATCAAATAGTTTGACAAGTCTAAAATACACATGCCAACATAAATAGGACGATTCTGTTTACAGCAAATAAATTTTTATTAAACATTTTACAAGAAATAAATGAAGGTCTTGCCGCATATTTTAAAAGAACCTCCTCGTCGTGAGTCAATTTAACATTAACTCTTTTTCTCAAGTTTTCCATAGTTTTACCAAAAACGGAATTGTTCATCAGTTTGAAGAAATCCTTTTCAAAAGCATTTTTACCAGCTGTCCTCTTGGTAGTATTAAAATCTATGTATGTCTTTAACCACTCTGATTCGTCAAACTGTAGTATTCGATGTATTTTTGTCACCTTTAATCCAAGCGTTTTGTACAATTCTAAGTTTCTAAAATGCACGACATACTTTTCTTTATTTTTCAACGTCGTAACAAGTTTATTAACACTACAATTTCCTAGATTAAACTATTGTTTTAAATTTTTACAATAGTCTGACAACCACTCATCTTTTATATTTAAACTTTCTGGAGCGAGAGGATAATCATTATGCGAGTCATGTAGTTTTTCGGGATACTCGATATCGCACTCAACAATGTAATTTGATTTTCCTTTTTCAAACTTATCAACCCACCTAAAGTTGCCAGTAGGTAACGGTTGATACATAGCCCACCCGTACAAGTTATTGGCATCAAGATATATGATGTACTTGCTTTCTTTTTTCTTGTCATAGTTTTTCATATATTTATTGTTAGCCTGTGAATATATATTTGCAATATAACTCGTACCACCTCTTAATCCTTTTTCCACAAACAAATATTGGTCAATATCAGTGATTAAGTCAAGTTGAATACCAGTCATCTTGAGGCACGCATCCCAGGCTAACCCAGGACTACTGAAGTAATGGCAAGGATCTAATTTGTAATACTCAATGCACATTTTTCTAAAGTTTTCAAAAACATCTGTCAGCAGCAGCACATCAGTCTTAAGATACAGATCATGATATTCTCCCATATTTTTAATCTTAAATGTTTTCCATATTTTTTTAGCGTGTTCATAATCTGCATCTGAAATGTGCTCATCATTTAATTGAGAATAAAAGCTATCTTTGCCGGGTAACTTAGTATCCCCGAAGCGTTCAAAACTGTTCATGTAATCATAAGGATAAACGCCTTTTCTTTTAAGCAAGTCTAACTTTTTACCACTGTATTCTTGAGATATGTATTGAAACGACGGAACGTTTTTTACTAGATTATCTAATGATTGGGACATGAACTGAAAACTATCAATAAATACTAAACTTTTTCCTAACATGAAAGCCATATACTTTTCCATGTTATTCGGTATAACATTTATGTTTTGTTTAAACTTTCCGATGTGTTGCATTATGAAGTGAGAGTCATATCCTCTCAAGTTATGAAACACAACAGGTATTTTTCTAGTCAACCTGAAATTAATATTACATATGTCATGAGCGCTTCCTCTGTACTTTCCAGTTATATGACAATGATCTCTAACTTTTCTAACGGAGTTTTCATATGCTACTGTACGACTTGGGTCATCTTTTTTAAGAGTTATTGAAAAACCATTACCACAAATATGGCATGATTTAGATTTTTGGAATCTAGCTTCTTCTTCCTGTGACATCACCAAATCTTTCTTAAAATGCGTATTCATAGTTTTCTTGCACCACTTTTCTTCTTCTATCATTTTTTCTAGAAACTTGTAAACAGCATCAGGTCCTCTATACGTTACAACTGGTTTTGAATATTGATCATCATAACAACAAACAACCTTGTATCCATAACCACAATCAGTATGTCAAAATCAGCATATATAACAAACGGAACCATTAGCTGTCTGTCGTAGTTTTTAAACTTAACTTTTCCATCTTTGTTTGGCATCTTTACTGCTTGTTTTTCGTTAAGTGAAAGACAATCAGGTTCATGCTTTTTTAACACACGTTCTAATGTAAAGCACTGCAAGCATGTCTTACAAAACCATTTTTTACACCCGTGTGCTGTTTGATTATACATCAAACTGTTAAAGTTTTTTATCCATACGTAATGATTTTTTTCTTCTTCGACAATCAAAAGCATATCACATATTTTTTCTATATTTTTTGATATGTACAAAGGGTATACTTGATTATCTTCATATCCAAATATGTTAAAACAAATGTTGTTTTGTTTTTCTATTTTTGGGATTTGTTTGATAGTAACAGGAAATGTTATTCCCTTGTAATCAAGATCATCAATATGCTTTTTGTACTTTATTATTCATTGTGGTTTATTATTGACAGGGAATTTATAAGCCAAATGGCACCATCTAAAGCACTCATTATCTTTTTCATTTTTTATATTTATTAATCCTTTTTTAGAATTAGCAAGTTCTTTTGGTAAATCCAAATAAGAGCTACCTCGTAGAGGCGGATACTTTATTCGATTTATATAGTGTGCATCTACTGATTCAATTTGCCAACCACTTCCCAACTGAAGCCAATTTCCAATTCTTTTTATAATTTCTTCTCGTGCTTTGTCTAATGCTTCTGATATTTGATTTTTATTTAATATTATTGCAGCCTTTGAGGCAAAGTAAGCTGTTTTGTATATAATACCAAAACTTACTATTTTTTTTAAAGTAAGTTTTATATCAACGCTTAATTCAAATCCACCTGTTTTTCTTAGTTCTTTTTTAAGAAAGTTCACAACTTTTGATTGTGTTTTTTGTAGTTGTCTGAGCGGATCATTACTGACACCATTTACTTTAAAAACCTTGCTATACTGTTTTGGGGATGTTTCAATTTCTCGGATACTCATTATATAATATTACATGAGATTATTTCTTTAAGCCCCTATTAATTAATTAATTAATTAATTTAAAGTAAAATATTTATTCCCCGGTTAGATTATATTAGTTTTTATTTATCCATACATAATAATTTTAATTCCTCGTTCAAGTAAATCATCATAGTGGGCAATAAAAGAAACTTTGTATAAAGTTGGATGGTAACTGGTTGCCTCTGAAATTTGTTTTTTACACAAAGAACGTAGTTTGTTTATATCTCCTTTTTTTATTTTCCTTGATAATTTTTGTTGTTGTGTCATTGTTATGATTCTTTCTGTCAAATCTTGAAAGTTTGAAAAAATTAAAAGCTCAGCATCTAATTTACTCGCATCTTCAAAATCAACCGTTTGGGCATGTGCTATTTGATCTTTTTTAAAGTTGTTGATTTCAATTTCTACTTGTTCCATTATAATATTATAAAAGATAATATTTGTTAAGCCTATATTTAAATATATGATGCTATAGTATAATATAATGAATTGTAAATATTGTGAAAGAGTTTTAGATATTATTGATCCTCCTGGGGCGTGCACAGATTGCATCTTATTTTACACAACTAATAAAAAGAAGCTTTGTAAATATTGTACCAGAGCCAAGCTGTGTTACAAGTGTACATACGCATGTGTGAATTGTAACGATACTTGTGAAGTTTTCGATAACGAGCGTGTTTGCCTTAATTGTGGTACCCACAATGGTTATAATCTTACCACAGGTTGCACCTACAACCAAAAGAAAACTATTTACCTCAGGAAGTATCATTTGGGTAAATACTTGGTAGCATTTGATTTGTCTTATGCAAATAGGCAAAGATTTGAAGATTTGTTTTACAAAATTGTAAAGATTTTGGATCAGATAGAAGACCGAAAAAGATCAATCAAATTTGAATACATTTTTCAAAAAATATTTAAAATATTAAAAATAGAAAAAGAAACAAAACCGATTAAAACAAAATCAACCAGAGACAAGTACGATATGATATGGAAACAAGTCAAATTACGACTGAATGCCATGGCCGTTTAACTTGAATCTTTTCATATACATTTCCAGAGGTTCTGTAAAGTTATCATTCTTTTGAATCTCTAATATTTTATTGAAGGTAATCCTAATTACCTCTTCATCATTTTCTAGTCCTGTTGTTGTTTGGACATATGATACAAGTTGCTTAAAACTCCTATGATGTGTTTTTAACAAAGTCTTTTTTCTAAAACAGCAACTACTGGAGGAACTGCGCCAACTACAGCTATAAAAACAGGAATTGCTGGAACTAATGCTAGGACAGCACCACAACCAATTATTCCACTGGTAATCTGTAACGTTGTGTTTATAATACCGCACAATTTATAACAATTTATACCTGCGTCTGTATGCAGCCACAAGTCGCGTCAAGTGATCAATTAATTCTTCTTTGGTTTTCATGTATAATTACAGTTAGACAATAATTTAATTGAGATATTTAGAAAATAGTTGCTCGTGTTCTTTGGGTAATATTTTACCTATTTTTAACAATTCATCGATTATGCTAATACCTTTATTTATCAGCTGTGGGCTATTATTTCCTGATTCGATACTTCCACATACCAACTCTAGATCATCTATCAAATCTTCGGGGCTATTGTAATATTCAACACAACCTCCTAAAATCTTTTTGAACTTTGAAGAACCTTTGTGAATTGGTAAATCAGATAATTCTGTTAGTTTCTTAAAAGCATTTTGAGACAGCTTTGAATAAGTTTTTCCATTGTTGTAACGCTTTGTTATCAAGTCTATAAAATCATCATCTACTTTTAGGTCTAACACAACTGCTTCTCCTTGTTTGGCAATACGTTTGTGATGACCAACAAGCTTGGGTAAATCAATTTGTAACATTCCATAGTGGCCATCTTCGTCAACTTTGTAGGAATTTTTATTTTGTTGTAATCCTTGGCCAAAGACGGGAGCATGCTCTTTCATACTTTGAACTCTGTCTCTGTAATGATTTAATACGTCAGTCTCTACTTGTAAAGCCTCTCTTTCTTCTTTAAGGCTTCCCTTACGCTCGTCATTTGTTTCTTACTTATCCTTTTGGTTAGAACGGCTTTAAAATTTCCGATATCCTTGATTCTTTTAGAAGCATCTCTAATTGCTCGATCTCTATCACCTGTAATTAGTTTTGATGGTATTGGTAAATTATGCCTATTAAGTATTTCTTTATTCATACCAGCATCCAAGTCAAAATCAGGCACCGGTTTTGGTTCCTTAGACCTCGCAGCTTCTTCTATTATGTCTTCATCCCCGGGATCAATTGATGTACGTTTCTTTTTGATTGTTTCAAATAATGCTTCCGCGGGTTCGGCAGCTTTTGGCCTGAGCACTCTGTCTGAAGCACTTCTTAATTTTGGCCCAGACTTTATTGTCTGCTCTAGTTCCTCTTGGCAACCAGTCGACGATGGTTTAGGATCTGTGGTTTTCTTGGCAGCTGTTTTTATAAAAGCGTGTGGCGTTGGTGGCGGTGGCGGCGGCGGTGGCGGCGGCGGTGGTGCTATAGCTCCACGATCAGGCGGGGAAAGTAATTGCGGACGTATTGCCTCAGGAAGAAGAGCCAACTGTTGACGTATTTCCGGAAGGGTAATCAAATGTTCAGCCAGCCGCCTTGTTTGCTCTGTTATTTCACTAGTTACAGGTTTAAATACTTCTGTGTATAAATCACGACTAGCTCCTTTTTCTAGTCTTTTTTGGATAACTCTATTCTCATATTCTTTGACAAGCTCACTCGCTTTTCGCTTTTTATTTGCTAATTCTTTCCATTTTAACAAAGACATGTATAATATAAGGTTAGATTAAATTAAGATATGTTAATGTAAGTTAAGACAAGTATTATCTGACTATTATTATAATGGAAATTCCAAACTATGATATGAAAACAGAAAACGGTAATTTTAAACAGATATGGAACTTCATGCCAGACTGTTGTTTTAGAATGTTAATTTGCGGTAATTCAGGATCTGGCAAGACAAACACATTAGTTCACATGTTGCTGAAACCTTTGGTTTACTATGACAAGATTTACTTGTTTGCTATAAACTTAGAGCAGTCCAAGTATCAGGTCTTATCACAAAAACTTGAAAAGATAGCAAAAAAGAATAAAATCCCAGTCGAAGACATATTAGAATGTTCAAATGATGAAGTTATCCCTGTGAATGATTTGGATTCTGATGCTCAAAATATAGCAATTTTTGATGATTATGTTTGCGAGCGTAATCAAAACGATATTATTAATTATTTCATCCAGGGAAGACATAAAAATTGTTGTGTAATTTACTTGTCACAATCTTATTACAAAACTCCCAAAGACATTCGTTTGAACTGTTCTCATTACATCTTTTTCGCGACTCCGGTTAATCGTGAGCTGGGCATGCTTTCCAAAGAACAAGATGTCAGCAAAGAGCAGTACAGAAAAGCGACTGACAAGCAGTACGACTTTTTGTATCTTGATCGTCCGAGGAAGTTAGTAAAGCGTAACTTCAACGGCGAAATTTAATCTAATCATATTATATATAATGGGACTTTTTAATGATCTTGGTGGGGAAGTTACTACTGGCAGCGTTAATATTATAAATTTTGGTATTGTGCTGTCCGAGTATGTAAAACAAAAACATTTGGTTAATTATCTCCACAAGGGTAGAAACCAGGAAAATGTTTTGAGAAGTGAGCTTAACATGGATAATAATAAAATTACCAATGTTGGTAATCCAACAAAGGCAGATGATGCAGTAACAAGGCAATATTGTCAAAGAAGAATAACAAAAATCATACGCGATTATGATATTGATAAAATTCCAGACATGATGAACAATTTGACAACAGGTGTTGAAGATAAACTAAGTCTGATACAAACAAAGCTACAAGCAAACCGTGGGAAAATGATTGAAATTCAAAACGGATTGAAAGATGAAATAAAACTTCTGGGTGATGCTTTGAAAGAGCTAGAAAAAAAAAAGATGCATTGGACGAGAGTGAAAACTTCAAGAAATTAAGTAAACAAATAAGAGCTGGTGTTCAAAATATTAATGCACGGATTGGGGAAATCAATACACAAATGGTTGACAATAATGAACTAGAAACTGCTATTGCTGATGCTTCAAAACAAATGAGAACTGCTTTTACTACCGAAATAACTCAAATTAAAATATTAAATGAGCAGATAAACACCAACGTTGCTGATATCAACAAAGAATTTGAAGACATCAAAAAGAAAATGGTTGACGATAAGTCGCTAGAGGCTGCTCTGAACAAACTGGTCGACACTGATAAACTTGAGACTGCACTGAGCAAACTGATTAACACCGATAAACTTGAGACTGCTACTGATGATGTTTCAAAGCAATTGAAAGCTGCCCAGGAAACAAGAAACACAGCTTTTGATGGCGAAATAGCTTCATTAAAACAGTTTAATCAAAGGTCTGGCAGCCGGCATACAGCAAGTCTTGGTATAATTGATGGGTTGAAGTAAAAGTAGACTATTTAAGTCGGATTCTACTTTTTGAATATACGATAGATGGAATCAGTATTATTCAAGATTATGATGTTGATGATACTTATGTATCATACCCGACACGAAAACTACTTGAAAGAACCGAACGTAGTACTCTTCTTGGTGCCTTTACTTTTACAACCAGTCCACTTGTAAATACTGATGAATATGCTACAGAATATCCGGGTGGTGGTGAACGTCCCGGCGGCGCAATAATTGTAAAACCCGGGCGTTATGTAGTCGAAGCAGACCTTACATATACAGTTACAAATACAGACATTGGTATAGAAATTTTTAGTTTGTTTAATGCCTATGCATCACGTCCTAAGCCAAAAATAGAAAATGGCAAACGAATACTAAAAGAAACACAAGTTTTCAATTTTGAAAAATTTTGAAAATCTAGTTTTAAAATGTATTACATACCGGAATAATTGTTATTAATAAATTTTATCCATCCTATATTATATGGAACAAAAAATTGTATTATCATCAGAAAAAGCTTCAATAATTAATAGCTCAAATACACCGAGTAATTTTACAACTGTGTTTGACAGACCATTAATATTAGACAGGAACAAACAATATGGTATTGGGCTCGATAAGATTAATTCTATGACTTACTCGTGGTATAATATTAGTGAGGATTTTAATAACAAAGTGATAAGGTACCACAATGGGACAGATTGGAAAACTATTAGTTTTGCAAATGGAAATTACAGTTATGCTGATATCGATAATTACATAAAAGAAGCATTGACTGTAAACAATGATTTAACTGATGACTCAACCATCCCGATAAGAATTGAGTTTGATTCATCAAGTTTCAAATGCTTGGTTACCATCCATAATAATTTCATGCTTGATTTAAGAGAAACAAACTTTCATGCCTTGATCGGGTTTGACAAAGATGCGGTTATTAGGGAAACTAAATTTGGAACTGTGACACCAAACATAACAAATTCTATCGATACATTGTATATCCACTGTGATTTGATAAGTAATTCTATTGTTGATGGATCATACGGGGATGTCGTTTATGAAATAAGTACAGCTGATCTTACGAGATCATATCCTTTCAAAGACGAACCGATAAGAGTCGGGTTCTGTGAAGTAAACAAAACAATCATTAACAGTATTAATATTTACATTACCGATTTTTCTGGTAAGATTATTAATCTTAATGGTGTCCACACATCATTCCGTTTTGTTTTGAAGGAATTAATGTAATATAAGTTATATGGTATGTTTAAAAAAAGTTTATGACACTAGCACGGGAACATATACTCAAGTTGATTGATTAACTGGAGCTGGTATATTTGACATTCTTTCAAAAGTCGGATCAAAGATATTCAGCGAGTCTGTGAAAACAGCAGGCAAGAAAGCATTAGAAACTGCTGGCAAGCAAATCATAGAAAGCGGCTCTAAAAAACTTGGAGATGAAGTAGGAAAAATGGCTACTGATAAATTAGTTTCAGTTATTAAACCTAGTAAACCAAAAGGAGAGATGATTTTAAAAGAACTTACAAAGGCTGATAACAAAAAAGAAGTTGAAACTGAAGAAGATGTAGCTGGGACTGAAGAAGATGTAAATGCAAAAATTAATAGATTACTTTCCGGAAGGGTAATTCATGTGAGAATTAATCGATTAATTAATAAAAAATAATCTAATTACTAGTATACATAGATGTTTCGAAGTAATCAATATAATACTAGATATGAACACGTGCCTATTCAGTTAGACACCCCCGTAACACGACCAGGAAATAATACCAGACAAATGAAAAGTGGTTATCAGTTTACACTAAATGACAGAAGTTCTTACTTTGATTGGTATAACGCATATTTTGAAATCAATTTTCAAGTAAACAAACTTCTTGATGGAGCCAATTTCGCAGACGCTGACAGAATTGCTTTAATTAACGATGCAGCTTCACTGATTGATCAAATGCAAGTAAAGCAAAATGGGAAAATAGTTTACGATGGAAATAATCTTCACAGATTTGTTAATATCAAAAGCTTGCTTGAAATTTCTGATGACTATGCAAAGACAACTGGAACAAACGAATATTTTTATTTAGATAGTACAGATATTGCAGAATCTCGAGATGATCAAGCTGATTATAACCCGGGATTTACTACTCGTCATGCTTTAATCATAACTAATCAAAAAGTTGACTCTATAATCCCATTAAATAAATATTCCTTCTTTGGAGGTTTGGAAACAAACATGCTTCCTCCTAGTCAGATTCAAATCAGCTTGCAACTGACAGATGATAATGTGTTAATTTTCAAATCAAGTGGTGATGATGGCCGAGTAATTATTAATAAATTAGTTTTGTGGATACCCAGAATGATATTTAACTCAGATGGTTTACGTTACATAATGACAAATCATATGATATTAACAAGATGGACTTACCTCCGTGAAATGATACAAGAGAGCGGAAGTTCTCAACTAACTGAATCCACATTTAGAATAACAGCTGGAGTTAAAAGTCCAAAACACGTTTTTGTGTATTTACAAAGGGCTGACAAGAGTTCTTTTCAAACACAAAATCCTCACCTTTTGGATACGTTTAAGATAAATGCTGCTGATGCTAACTGCTATTTACAATCAGCTAGATTGGAAGTTGGAAATGGAGTTTATTATCCAGAAACTGAATACAGTTACGATAATATCATAAAAATATTCAGAGATGTTATTAATTATTCTTACAAGCAAAATGATAAAAACACCGGAACTTTACTCAATGTTGGTAATTTTACAAATCTCTTCGGAATGATATATTTCGATTTGAGTTACAAGGAAAATGAAGTCAGTGTTGACCCAAAACAACTAAGTTTGAGATATATACTAAACAACGTTCCTACCGCTAGATATAAAGTTTATGCTCTGGTTCTCTATGAAGTAGATGTAGTTATTGATACTGTCGGAAATGAATTGGTAATAGTTTAATCTAACTTATAATATATATGACTTACGTAAATTATTCAGTAAATTTAACAGATGGACAAAACAGAGTTTAGCGAGGGCTTATGAGGACAAGAGTGAATTAACACTCAGGTTAAAACATAACCAACTAACTGGGAATTTCCCTTTGCTGCTAACAATTACTCAGATTAACAATATCAACAAAGCTAGATCTAGCGGGCGGGGATTAGACATAAATATTTCAAAATCGCAAATGAGGTCTCAGTCTAAAAATGGAGGCTTTTTAGGTGCATTAGCTGGTTTGCTAACTAAAACAATTTTACCAACAGTTGCTAGATTTGCTCCAAAGATATTAGGGCCTTTAGCAACAGGGGCACTTAGTAGTCTGGCAAGTACTGGAATTGGTAAAATATTTGGAAATGGAATGGTAACTGTTCCTGCTGATAAAAAACAAACACTTCTAAAATCAAATAAATTAAC
This sequence comes from Cyrtodaria siliqua, assembly GCA_037043455.1. Classification (NCBI taxonomy): domain Eukaryota; kingdom Metazoa; phylum Mollusca; class Bivalvia; order Adapedonta; family Hiatellidae; genus Cyrtodaria; species Cyrtodaria siliqua. The sequence continues at coordinate 62,238 of JAWPHD010006168.1, read as the reverse complement.
AGCTGCACAAAAAAGCAAAAAAGCAAAGTCAAAAGGTTCCTGCACCATTAAACTAACACAAAAACAACTACAAGACGTACTGGCATGTGCTTCTAGTAATAAAACGGTAACTGTTCCCAGTGATAAAAAGCAGCAAGAGGTAACGGCAACTGTTCCTAGTGACAAAAAAACAAAACTTCTAAAATCAAATAAATTAACACTTGCACAAAGAAAGAAGAAAGCAAAGTCAAAAGGCCACTGCCCTGTTAAACTAACTAAAAAACAACAGCAGGACGGAGGATTTCTTGGAATGCTTGCATCACTAGGAATTCCATTGATTGGATCTCTTATTAGTGGTTTAACTGGAAAAGGTTTGCAAGTAGATAGAAGAGGATATGGTTTACAAGTAGACTCACAAATTAGGCCATACAGAAGTATCCCATTCATAAAAAAAAAATTAAATTTTAAAAATAAACCTATCTCTAACTTAGATATAATAAAATGGGTTAAGCAGCTAGGCATACAGAACTTCAGGGGAGTGTCCAGCAAGAACAAATTACCAACAAAACAAAATAAAAAAGAATGTGGTATTATTAATCTGGATGATTATATTGGACCTGGTACACACTGGACTTGTTACTATGATAATTATTACTTCGATCCGTTTGGTTTGAGCCCACCAAAAGAAGTTTTAGCGTACGTACCTGATATAAAATACAACACCATCCAATATCAAGATAAAACAAGTGTCCTTTGCGGATATTTCTGTTTGTACTTTATCAAAAAGTTGCAAAAAGGAAATAGTGTGTACGATATTCTTTACAAATTATTAAAACCGTACAAACCAGTAGAAAATGAAAACATCATAACATCATATTTTGTAAACGAAGTTTAATCTAATCATATTATATAAGAGTTATTGCATAAAAGAAAAAAAGGTTACTGAAAATGTTGATCCTAAGTATGTTTTAGCAAAAAATGGTAGAAAAATGTTAAGAGCAACATGTGCGTCTTGTGGTATTACTAAAACAAAGGTTGTTAAAAACACAGAAGGCGGAAATATTGATATTCATAAAGCTATGCTTCCTCTGTTGACTAAAAAAGGGTTAACACTTCCTGGTTATAGATATTGCGGTCCTGGTAATCCACTTAATAGCGGAGAACCGGTAAATGAATTAGATGCTGTTTGTAAAGATCACGATTATTGCTATGACGAAAATCCTAGTAATAAATCAACGTGTGATAAAAACATGCTTGCTGGTTTAAAATCTAGTAAGTCTAAAACTATTGGAGAAAAGATTGCTAAAAATTTGATAGTAAAACCAGTTATTAGTACTAAATACAAACTTGGTCTTGGAAACTCAAAAAACTAAAAAAGGCGTTGAAATGGACTGACAAGTTAGCAGATGAACTTCATAAGCCTATACGAAGAAAGTTCACTCAACGCCGTGTGATTGTTAATGAAATTGATAAAATATGGTCTACTGATCTGGTTGATATACGATCGTTTTCAAAGCATAATAAAGGTACTAAATACTTGCTTACTGTTATTGATTTATTTAGTAAATTTGCTTGGGTTATTCCAGTTCCAAATAAAACTGGTTTAGAAATTACCAAAGCATTCCAACAAATAATCAGTACAGGAAGACAATGTAAATTGCTGTGTGTTGACCAGGGTGTGGGGTTTTATAACAAGACGTTTAAGCAATTCCTTGATGATAATAATATCAAAATGTATCACACTTTTAATTTCGGAAAAGCTGTAGTAATTGAACGATTTAACAGGACATTAAAAGAAAAGATGTGGAAATATTTCACAGCAAACAATACAAATACATATTTAGACATGCTTCAGGCGATGGTTGATAACTATAATAATACAAAACATCGGAGTATTAAAATGACGCCAACTGAGGCTAGCGATGAGAAAAAAAAAGGAACAGTGTATTTCAACTTGTATGGAAAAATGAGAAGTAATCAAATTAAACCAAAGTTTAAAAAAGGGGATAATGTTAAAATCAGCAAATATAAAAGAACGTTTGAGAAAGGTTATACCCCAAATTGGACTGAAGAAATATTTATTGTTGATGAAATTCAAAACACAAATCCAGTGACATACAAAATAAAAGATTTAAACAACGAAAACATTGATGGAAGCTTTTATGAATTAGAAATGATAAAAGCAAAGCAAGAAATATTTAGGATTGAAAAAGTAATACGACGTGATTATAAAAAGAAACAAGCATTGATTAAATGGAAGGGTTACAATGAGGATTTCAATAGCTGGGTCTCATTTAAGGATATTGAAAATATTAAATAAGGGCTTAAAAATAATAACATATAATATTATTATATAATGGGACAAGAAAGATTAGAAAAGGTTTGCAGAAAACTTAACAATTTAAAAGATAAATATAGAAGAGAATTGATGAGAGGCAGACAACTCCAAGTAGAATATGAAGTAGTTCGTGATGATTTTATGGACACTAAAAAAAGACGATTGCTGGTTGAAATGGATAATTATGAACGCGAGCTGAATAGTAACAGAGAAGAGCTTCTTGAACTGAAATACAAAATAGCAAAGTGTAGGAAAATAAAATACTCCATGGTAAAAAATGATATGCAAAGCGATGATGAAGACTACTGCCCGGTTCCGTCTGACTTTGCTTAACGAGTTGCAAATGCTATTGAATAACTTCGCCGAAAGTAGATTCGACGAAAGTAGACATTAAATAAAATTGCGCTCTCCTAACGAGTTGCAAATGTTATGTTATTAAAATGGCAAACCGGATTGATTAGTAGTATAGAAACTGGTGGCATGAGGCGGAGTTTTCCAGAGCGGGTGTGCTTGAGAAAACTGTTGAAATATGTTGAGGTGTTGATTTAGGCGTGACTTACATTTAGATCTTGGTGGTGTAAATGAGAGTTACGCCTGAGTTCCCCCTGGCATATTTCATTAGTTGTTCTCATTCCCCGCGAGGGAAAACTGGCCTGGTACCACCAGTTTCTATACTACTTACATTCCATTGTATCCCTAGATGCGCCAAACTTTAACAAAACTTATTTCACGATTACATTTTGACTTTTGTCCCTAACAATGTTTATAACAGCAAATGGTTATATCTCCGTCTATTGTGACAGAAGAACATTTATGGAATTTAACTATATACATTACTATGTGTACACATACTGTTATACTGTTACTTATGAAATATATAATATCGACAACAATATAATAAATACGGTCAACATAATACAAACTATTCAGCCCCTAGTTCACTGACGGTCGTAACCACCGTGGTGACAAATGATGGAGCATCCGTGTATCCCGGACGAGCCCCCATCTCTGTCATCCAGTATATAAGCTTTAAACTAGAGGTTTTTAAAAAGAGCAATATAATTTCCACGCATGTGCCGTCACTGCAAGTGAAAATATTTATTTACGCCTCTACTATAATAGTTTCTGAAATCGTGAAAACCTACAAATAGCAACAAAATGCATACTCCACTTTTTTATGTTCACACATGGACATATCAGACTACTACAACCGCAAACGACAATTTACAAGCAGTTTTTTTTCTAAATTTATATTGCAGTTAGTTTTATAAAAGTTATTTGCTTAAGACATCGTTTTTTTCTTCAAAAATACAGACGAAGCAAAACTAGGAAGCACATATTAGTCACAATGTGTTTATATCGAAGGAATCATACTACACATTAAAATGAACATATTAGGGGAGAATATCAAGATATTCAATTCACTTACAAAATGAAAGTAGTGTTACGTTATAAGTTGAACACCTCTAGCATTCAACAATGTTTAGTAGAGTATTTGTACTATGTGTTAAGTTTGGTGCTTTTCTCTTAAAATACAAAATGTTACCAATATCTGTCACCAATCTGCCCCACTATTATTTGATATTTACGGAAAATATATACATCGCGACATATAGACATTAACGTGTATCTTAGTAAATAACACGTAGTTACTGGCCGACATGGTTTCTATACCATGTATCTTTGTATGAATAATGAATTTTTGCTGTAGAGTTTGATAGAGGAAAATTGACATTTCAACATTGGGGTTATTTTGTATAAAATACCACTGGTTGTTAGTTTATCATGGCAATAAAGAAGAAGCATGAGAAGAAATAACGTATCACAATTGCGTTATAATTTAAATATAAGTAATACAATTTTAAATGGGTAGTTACCGGTAAAGTAAAGAATCTCCTAATTTGTGTTCTGTATCAATGACGATTTTTTTATTAGTGCTGCAAGTTATAATACCTTATGCAGAATATGGTTATGTTTTATGTATTTAGAAATACATTATTATGAATCAAACTTATGTAAACAGAAGAATTGAAAAAGCAGTACACTAATGGCAGTTTGAACTCGGGACACCTCGCAGGTGAAAAGAACGATCTACCGTTTGAGACTATGACCAGGAAGTAACGACGCGCTTATGAACCTTTTTATGTTGAATTGAGTTCTACTATACTTATTTTGTTTAAGCAACGTGTTTTGTGTCATTTATTGCTTGCCTTTACTTGTGATAGAATCATGAAAGAATCAAGATAATTTCAAACATGGCTATTGGGACGTATTTATCTATATATATTTATAACAATAGTTACATAGTTGTTGGTAAGTACATGTAATCCGTTAATATAACGTGAAAAGTCTCCTTGACAATGTTTTAATCTAAGTATGTTAATACGAGTTTTAAATATTATAAAGTCAACTGTTTCATTGTGTGTTTCATACTTGCCTGTTTTAAATGTGCCATTTAACAGTGCAGATACAGTAACTGTGGTAACTGTTACACTGAATGTATAATGCTCACCTATACTAAATATGCCAGTTTGTAGCGCATCTGCAGTAACCGTTTTAACTGCTGTTTCACTGTATGTATAATGCTCATCTTTCCTAAATGTGCCAGATGTAGTGTAACAGTCACCACAATTACTGCATATACACCAGATGCTGTAACTGTGGTGACTGTTACACTGTATGTATATTGCTCACACATCCTAAATTTACCAGTTACCGGTGCAGCTACACTAACCGTTTTAAGTGTTACACTGTTTGCATACTGCTCACCTTTTCTAAATGTGCCACTTAGTAATTTACCAGTTGCCGGTGCAGCTGCACTAACCGTTTTAATTGTTACATTCTTTGCATACTGCTCGCCTTTCCTAAATGTGCAAGTTAGTGGTGCAGATGCAGTAACTGTGGTGACAGTTACACTGTATGTTTAATGCTCATCCTTTCCTAAATGTGCCAGATAGCGGTGCAGATGCAGTAACTTACGTGACTTTTACACTGTATGTATACTGCTCACCTATCCTAAATGTACCAGTTGCCGGTGCAGCTGAAGTAACCGTGTTAACTGTTACACTGTACGTATAATACTCACCTATCCTAAATGTGTCAGTTAGTGGTACAGATGCGGTAACTGTTACACTGTATGTATAATGCTCAACTATCCAAAATGTGCATGTTGGTGGTGCAGATGGAGTAACGGTGGTAACAGTTACACTGTATGTATAATGCTCACCTATCCTTAATGTGCAATTTGTGGGGCAGTAACTGTGGTAAAAGTTATAACATACCTATCCTAAATGTGCCAGTTAGCGGTGAAGATGCAGTGACTGTGGTAACTGTAACAGTGTATGTATAATCCCCATCAGCCCGTGAACTGGTCGACGTCCAGTCACAAGTGTATGAGGATGTAGATGTAGAGCTACATCTGTGGCTTCCTGGCACAATTGACGGCAAGGTATTCTGTATAGAAACAATATATACTGAACAAAAAATATTTAGCACCACTTTTTAAGGACTTACATGTAGATTAAACAAATAAACATTGATATACATGTTTGAAGATATTACAAATGCTAGGTAAGGATGTGATTTTCAAAAGAGAAAATGTGATTTTATTGTTTTCTAAGCGATCAGAATTACCTCATATATATTAAAAGCTACTTATTTCATTACACAAACGTATAGTTTTTAACAAATTTAATATTTGGCATTGACAAGACTTGCCGATTCTGTCATATTTTAAACACCGATAAAATGAGTTCACATATGATTGTTATTCTCAAACAAAAAGCATTCAAAATTTCGTAATTTTTAAATGACCTCCCTTTTCATTGACATGAGGAAGGTTTTCGATAACATATAACATAATGTTCCCATCATATTATCCCCCGCCGAAGGCGAAGGGATATTAATTTGGCGTTGTCCGTCTGTCCTTCCATTCGTCCGTCCGGAGCCATATCTTCATAACTGCAGGTTGGATTTTCACACACTTGTCAATAATGTTTATCCTGATAGTGGAATGAAACGCGGCTATTTTTTTCCAGAATCGTCCCAGTAACCCCGGAGTTATTGCCCTTTAATTGATAAAAACTGCTTAAGTCTGTCCGTCCACAGCCATATCTTGATAACCGCTTATTTGATTTTCATTAAACTTGATTATAATGTTTATCCCAATAGTGGGATGTGACGCGGCAAATTTATTTCGGAATCGTCGTAGTAACGCCGGAGTTATTTCCCTTGAATTGATAAATGTCCCCTTTCATTATTCAGGTCGTGGGTTCTAATCTCACTGGAGGCATTTTTTTTATTATTAATTTTTTTCCATAAGAAACCTTGGTTAATGGGTTCAATTTTTCTAATTATTAATTACTTTTTTTTATCGATTGTTTTTTTCATAAGAAACCTTGGTTCATGGGTTCAATTTTTCTTTAATTCGGAGTTTAGGGGCCCTTGTTGGATCAGTTTTACATAGAGTTATAGGGAAGAACTTCAAAAATCTTCTTCTCTGAAACTACACAAGATAAAGGTTTAATATTTGTTTTTTATTATCAGCTTATAAATCCTCTACCAATTTTGTTCAAATGGTGACCCTCGGGTCAAATTTGACCCCGCCTCATGGGTCACATTTTATATAGACTTATATATAGGGAAACACTTTAAAAATCTTCTCCTCTGAAACTACAAGAGTCGAAGGTTTAATATTTTGTATTTACACTCACCTTATGGTCCTCTACTAAGTTTGTTTGAATGGTGACCCTGGGGTCAAATTTGGCCCTACCCAGGGGCCACATGTTTTACATAGACTTATATAGGGAAAAACTTAAAAACTTCTTCTCCGAAACTACAAGAGTCGAAGGTTTAATATTTTGTATTTACATTCAGCTTATGGTCCTCTACCAAGTTTGTTCAAATGGTGACCCTGGGGTCAAATATACTATGGTGATGAATTTAAAAAATACCTATATCTACATGTAGTAGATAGTTGAAATGATGAAGGCTCAAGGTCATGATTTATACTAATTAAACAAAATCCGAACACATTTTTTCAACTCGAGGATAATACATTATTCGGCGGGGGATATCAATTCATCGAATTTGCTTATTTTCTTTATTTTTATCATCGACCTTGTTTACAAATGACTTTGTAGCATTATTGTAGGTCATATCTATATGGTATGCATTTTGAGTGCTAAATTTATTTTGCTCAGTATGTATAATAATTGCTATGGGAACTATAAAGGGACACATTACGTGGTCTGAGTATTAACTTTCATACCCCATCCAACCCCTTCTCCAAGAAGCTAAAACGGGGTTGGCTGGGGTATGAAATAAAACCTTAATTTCGGCTTAAAAAGTTTGCATATTGTAAAATTAAAACATTTAATAGGTAATTTTAAACATGTTGTCGCATTTTCTTCAGTAAAACAAATATTTGAACGTGTTTTATTGTCGAAATATCCATTATAAAATCCTGCTAATATAAGCTTTCCCATTAGTTAATGGAATTAAGGCGGGAACACGCAATGAGTATATATTTGTAGAAATACACCCCCAGAGTTATGGTACCTTAGTAAATGCTGTATATTTCATTGGCAAATAGGAGGTCTGTGGGGTTGTATTACATTGCAAAGTATAGTTGAAGAGATACAGCTTACATACAAATCGTTAACCATTAAATATTGAGAAAAAAGGCGTATACTTTTGCTTGAATACAACATAATGTTACGAAACCGTAGTAATTCATGTAGTCCTTTTGCGGCAAACTTATAATGGTAAAATTAATTTGATGAGTAAACTCTCCAAATTTCTATTTACTTTCCTATATGAGGAATTACTTTACTTTTAAAATACTCATCTCGATCAGAATATGGTTGCGTTTTATAGGCTACTAAAGCATAGACGGATATGTTTACAGAATAAGTTCTTTATATAGCTTCAGGAGATTCCGAGCTGTAAAGTATGTGATTGCGATTCTTTAGCAATAGAGTATTTGGAAAAGTTCATACAAAGAAACGCAGAGTATTCACCAGAATTTCCTTCACACCCCAACCGCCTTTAATACTGGTTTACAGTTGTTACCATATTACAACGTAAAATAATGTTCATTATGCTTAGCATCAATGCGGTCGTTCGTGAGGCTATAAAATGAATAACATTTAGCAGTGTTCTTTCTTTTTTTCCGATTCATAAATTATAGCAATTCCCACTCTTACATTACACCACTCATGCCTTACCGTTAAAGTAACTTGAACCATGCTAGCAGCAGGATATATATCTGTAAATTTAAGTTCCAACTTTTTTGCTTCAGAGATGGCTGATGATGTTGTCTTGGCTTTACCTGAAATAATGGCAAATGCACTGTACATGTTTATCAACTTAGTATGTGTCTGACAGATAGTTTAGTTATTCGTCGTATTTGTTTGTCTGTTCGTCGGTCAGTATGTTTTTCTATTTTCTTCCGTCTATATTTACGATAAAATATATATTCAACGTGCGCGTGCGTGCGTGTGTGTGACATCCATTACGTCTATTTTTCTTATTATAACTTATATCATCACCGTTGGAAACAAATAAAAAAAAACTATACGAGAACGATTGATCTGATGCCAGTACTTAAATGTTGACGTCAATGTCAATTGACAATCGATAGTATTATAAACAAGTTGCAAGTGCTAATGTTTGTCGAATATATCATATTGAGTTGAATGGTTGAAATGAATGTTGATTGACAACCAGAGTAAGGTCAATTACTATTTCCGATGTTCATTGTTTCTAGTTTCTCTAACTAACTGGTCAAGTTGTCGAAACATTGACCATGAGCTCCATTGTATATTAGAGCTATGGGACATCATTTTATATTATTACAGGTATAAATATATATTGTACCTTTAATTGATTTCATTCTCAAATGGATATAAGTTTGATGGACAGATCGGAGATACGTTTTTTTTAGTTTAACTTTTTAGACAGAAGCGTTGTTACGCGACAACGTCGAAGTTAGCTTTGTCCTACAAAAACAAAGACATTTGGACCAGTATTTTTACATTATAAATTGAAACCTACATGCTTATATAATGCCGAACATTAATCGTTAAGCCTATACGTAAGTGTATTCATAAATATGTACAAATAGAATAAACACATTATTATTAAGTTTTATTTAAAATTGAACAATACCCACAACCTGCCAAGTTTAGACTCAAACATAGCCACTGATCAAGGAGCCAGTGCATAACTTTGGAAGTGTACATGTAATAAAGCCATGACAAAAATATCATCATACATTAGAGTAACAAATATTCAAATTAATGCCGAATCATAGCTCGGTTGTTTTCGTTCATATTGGTGTTCAATCGGAATTACCTAGTCGATTTTAGAAACTGATTATTACCGGGTTACGGAAATCTACGAGGCAGTTCCGTTTCTCGGTGTGGTACGCAAAAAACCGAAGCAACATAAATACCGACAACAATGTACTACTTAATACTGATAAAGGAGATCCTTTGGAATCAACAAACACAACCAAGAGAATAAAGTAGCAGACTCGGTTTTATTGAGTCTGTTCATGAGAGATAATGTAAGAAAGAAGTAACACTCTCACGCTCACTAGCACCGGCTTAAGCGGTATCTTACTTCAAAGCCACCTACATGTATATTGGGCTAGTTGATCCCAAAGTACTTATAAAATAACAATAGGGATTCGTAGCACGATTTAGCTTTTATAACAGACATCTGTTGTGTTACACAACATGGGATTTTATAATCTGTATATTTTGATAGCAGAACTTAAATTCACTATATGACCAACTTGTGTTAAAAATATAATTTTCTTTCATTTGTCAGATTGCATATAATTAATCACTTTTTATTATTTAATTATCCGACAATCAGTCGAATTTAGTCGCACATGAACGCTTTTGTAAGATATTTAGCATAGAGTGAATAAAGGTATTTTGTGCGTTCTTTGTAATTTAGGTCTTTGTGGCTTATCTAAACATCTTATATCTTCGTCACGAATGATTAAGTGAAGCAATATAATAAACGTAAACCTTTCTCTCATGTACGATTTGCATTCTAAGAATCTTGAACCGGATCTAAAATACGAACTCCTGTATAAAACGTAAATGTGATATTTGAATAGTTTAAGTAAATATATACCTTTATGTCATTCACTCAATGAATACCTTTATTTAATCAGCTATTGAACTATATGTTATCTTCATCGTCTCTCTCAATACGGACATAAAATAGTGTAATCTGCTACATTATTAAATGTACGTTATGTGGCATTATTGTGGTTATGTGATCAATAGAATCTCACAAATGTGAATATTTAATATTGAATTAACAATGTCAGTGTTTGACTAAATGATCGTTACATGTTTTATTTTCACATTCTCCCCAAGCCCCTGTGGCACATTTAGTCTAGAGGCCACTTTAGCCTATCTGCTCTAGTTAAGGCCCGAGTTCAAAATTTTGCGAGGAGCAAATATCTGGTATTTATTGGAATACCCTGGCCTTTTTCATGGTACCCGTGTTCAGCCCTGATTTTGCACATGACGAGAGAAATTAAAGGTAACCTTTTTCACGATTTTTTGTTAGGTGAAAATGAAAATTTAACATGATAGCTTTGTAAGAACTTCTAGTCGCTGTATTTTTTGACTTGGAGAAAGCTTATGATACTGCATGGAAGTACGGTATTATGAATGATCTTCATGACCTTGGTCTTAGAGGCCGATTACCCATTTTTATAGAGAAATTCTTAGATGATAGACAATTTCGTGTCCGAATGGGTTCAACCCTCTCTGATATTCATGAACAGGAGATGGGTGTTCCACAGGGCAGCATACTCTCTGTCACACTTTTTAATATAAAGATTAACAGTATAGTAAAATGCATCAATCCAGGTGTGGATTGTTCGCTATACGTTGACGACTTTGTTATATGTTATCGTGCAAAAAACATGAATACTATCGAGAGACAATTACAACAATGTCTAAATAAACTTCTGACCTGGTCTGATGAAAATGGTTTGAAATTTTCTAAGACTAAAACTAATTGTATGCACTTTTGTCAACTTCGTAAACATCATGAAGACCCTCATCTAACACTGGATGGGTCAACAATACTAGTAGTGGATGAGATAAAATTCCTTGGTCTTATTTTCGACCGTAAATTAACGTTTATACCACACCTTAAATACTTGAAGGCCAAATGCCTTAAAGCTCTTAACTTACTTAAAGTTGTTGCAAATTGGGGAGCAGATCGAAAAGTCCTCTTGCGACTTTACAGATCTCTTATCAGATCCAAGCTGGACTACGGCTCGATAGTATATGGATCGACTCGCAAGTCGTACTTGCAGATACTCGACCCTATACATAATCAAGGATTACGACTCGCCTAAGGTGCCTTTCGTACATCACCAGCCGAAAGTCTATATGTTGAAGCTAATGAACCATCACTGTCTCATAGACGGGACAAATTAGCTTTTCAATACGCCATTAAAATAAAGTCTAACCCTTCAAACCCAACTTTCGATAATGTTTTTAATCCTAGTTGTAAACTTCTTTTTGATCGAAAACCGAAGGCCATTCGACCATTTGGTCTTCGTATTAAACCAAAATTAAGAGATACTGAAATCGACCAAAATTTGATTGCCAAGTACAAAGTACCACAAATTCCACCGTGGACTTTGGAAACACCAACATTTATTTTTGATCTTTGTAATAATAACAAATCCAGCACAGACCCTACTGTCTTTCAAAGCAAATTTAATGAAATTAAATCGAAATACAGTAACTTTCAACATATCTACACAGATGGCTCTAAAGATGGAGATAAGGTAGCTGCAGCAGCTGTTGTTCACAAACACAGCATAAAGAACCGCCTGCCTGACAAGGCCTCTATCTTTTCAGCTGAACTTAAGGCAATTGAACTTGCCTTAAATTATATTCAGGAATCTGATGATGACCATTTTGTAATCTTTTCTGATTCCCTTTCATCTCTTCAAGCACTGGGTAATATGAAACATGATAACCCAGTTGTGCTTCAACTTTTAGAAAAGTACAATTCTCTTATAATTGATAATGTTATTATTTTCTGCTGGCTTCCAAGCCATGTAGGAATACGTGGTAATGATAGAGCTAATAGTGCTGCTAAGGCAGCATTATATTTACATATAACTAATACCAAATTACCTTATACTGATTTTAAAAGTTGTATTAACACATATATTCGTAACTCTTGGCAAGCCGCTTGGGATTTGTCAGTTAACAATAAACTCCATCCAATAAAACCGTTACTCGGAGAATGGCGTTCTTCTAGTAGACCCATTCGTCGAGAGGAAGTTGTCCTAGCCCGGTGAAGGATAGGGCATACACGTTATACTCATTCATATTTATTACAAGGTGAGCAATTACCAGAATGTATACCCTGCTTTGCACCGTTAACGGTCAAACACATATTACTGGAATGTGTAGACTTTGATCCTATGCGTCAAAGGTACTACAATGTTAATACTATGAAAGAGTTATTTGATACTGTAGATTTTAGTCTTGTTTTAGATTTCTTGAAAGAGATCAGACTATATAAATCATTGTAATGTGTTCTTATATATATTTACTTGTTTATATACCCGTTGACGGGCATTTGTTGATTTACATACATAGTTTATATTACACCTGATCATCCCTTATTTTTTAATAGTTTTATCTTTATATATTTACATTAATTTTTAATTAATACTTCATTTTTCATAAATTTTTACGCACAATATGACCTATTTATGTGTCGACGTGCCGTAAAACACCATTCATTCATTCATTTTTTGTAAGTTTTCAGTTCATATAAGATAACAAAACTTATAAAGTGGTGTATGATACGTTAAACATAAATTTAATATCTCTATATTAATACCAGTTTGGATTGCTAACTATTGTAAATACCGCAGATAACATTATTAACATTGATAACGTGGTTCTGAAGTCAGTTTTTAAAGTGTGAAAAATATTGTTATGTTCCTGGTAATTTTCAAGTCGACTAAAATACTGTTAAAACATTTGTTTAATGCATGCAATTGGAATAAATAAACGTTCAAGATTATAATAGAACCCGTCTACAGTTCTGGGCCCGGTTGTTGAACGATCGGTTAGCTTAATCCTCGATTAGTGTACAATTTCAAAGTATATTTTCCTACTAAAAGGTTTTAATTTTCATTTCTTCTTAACATAATGCTCTCACGTGCTCAATTTCAGGTAAAAATATCCATTTATCGGAAATTCAGAGGGATTTGAAATTTTGACTTAACGCTCGGTTGAACGTTACGAGACATCCTGATGCTAAAGCTGAAAGCTCCTATTTTACGATTTTGTTAAATGAAAATTCAAAATTAAACATGGTATTGTATAGACTCAATTGTTAAGGAATGCCAATTGATAAGGAATGCCAATTTATAAAGAAAATTAAGTGTTGATACCTTCAATAAATATTTGATATGTTACATGGGTGCCGGTTTGGCGGCCCCTGGTTCATGCTTCACATGCGGAACAAGTTTCGTTGGAATGTTCTTAAGCAACACACTCCCCAGCCTCGTTCGTCAGATGGGGACGTTAACCGGACTGTTCCGTTTATCGTAGAATATCCTTCTTGAACACGTTAAAGAACGATAAGAATGTTACTATCCGTTAGTAAGAATTACCGGATGCCTATATATTATAACCCTGTCTCTGTTGCGGCTCTAACTAACCGCTACTGCGTGGATGAGCCCTTAAGCACTGCATTTGCGAAACGCGTAATATACGTAAATAACATTAGAATTAGGATCGCAGTAATGATTTTTAGTTTTCATTTGTTATTTTGATTTTATATTTCACGAAATATTTACCTGTTGTCGCAATTTTAATAAAAACTACTGGTATCTATAAAAAAAACATCTATTAACAATTTTGTTAGAACCGTAAGCAAGCCAACTATGGGGAAAATGTCATGCGGTTTTAAAACATAAATAGCATACGTGGGATGTCTGCTCACTAGTATTAACGTAACGACAATTAACTTGCATTGGAGAATATTATTCTATAGATATCACTGACCAGCTCGAAAAAGCCAGATCTTAGTGATGCCGGAAACAGAAAAACACAACTCTAACTCCGTGGCCGAATGGTTAACGGCGTTGCGTTGTAACCTTCGCATCTCACCCTTGCGGGTTCGAACTGCACTGGGAGCTCGACTTGTAAGTGAGGAAGTGTCGATTCTTACGGATGGCGGGAGGTGCACAGTACTGGTTCTACCCACGAAAAGTATGGGTGATCTGCCTCCACCACAAAAAATCGACCGTCATATATAACATTGCATGTGTTGAAAATGACATTAAACACCACACAAATAAACACAAACTGTCTGTCTGTCTCTCTCTCTCTCTCTCTCTCTCTCTCTCTCTCTCTCTCTCTCGTTCTCGCTCTCACTTACCCTCGAACCGCCTCATATCCAATGTTCTTTGACTTAACAGAACGAATTAACAATGTATGTAGTGGGAATTATTTGGTTGTTATCCATTACAATGCTGTTTAAACAATACCGTGTTTAAAGTAGTATAGAAACTGAGGGTACCAGCGCAGTTTTCCCCTCGTTCAAGTGCCTGCAGCAACTAGTGTATTTGTTATTCGCGGCCGCAGAAACAAGATTGTAATTGTTTTGAAAATCCAGCTTAACTGATTTCAATATTGTGCGTTCCAGCCCCAAAACAAATTTTGGATTGCTGTGAAAATGTCACTCGGGAAAAACTTCGCTGATGCGCTCAGTTTATATACTACTCGTAGCTAGTATTTAATCAGTAAACAAAATTAGCAAACCAAGATTATTTCCGAACCTTGGTGAAATGACTGTTGTAAATGCTTTCTAGTGTAGGAACCATCAGACGTAGGTGGATAATTCCAAAAACTGCTACTCATGTTCCAAGCCCGTAGGGCAACGTTCCAACATGATTACAAAACAAGTTCAAGTATATTTTGAGCGTCGAAGTACTTATCCGACCACTTCAAAAAAAAAATAAAGTCGGAAGGAAATGGGCAATCATCCTCGTCGCGGCTAACCAGATTTATCCCCCAGCTACTATGTATATGCTAGCGTATCTTGGCCATTGTCCAATATGTACCATGTGTCATCATATGCAGACTAACATTTTGTATTAATTGTATAGTTGTTTAGCTTGTGTTTGTTAGATCTGATAACTTTCATTTTATGGTGAGCTTCCTTTGCTTTGAATAAAATGTTTTTGTAGTTATCATGCGTTATTTGTTTTTTAACAACACATTTTTTGACACCTTTGCATTTTTTTGTTTCAGTATTATTAGCCAAAATGTAAGAGTATGATTTGCTTCTCAATCCACCAAACTCTACGATTATTGCACCACAAGCTTCGTCTTTCATTTTACCAATAACATTTTATTATTAAAATAAAATTTACTTTTCGGATCATAATGACTGTTGTCAAAAAGTTCCCTGTCTTTGTAAAGATCAGCATACACATCTTCTGTCTTGATTTCATAACATAGTTAATCAGTGTCAGTAAACCATATCTTAGCTTTTTCATTATATTTGTTTGTAGTATAATCGTAGTGGAAATCATACATTAAGTATTTTGACAAGTCCAGAATACACATACCGACATAAAAGGGCCGATTTAAGAATAATAATAATAATAATAATAAGTATAAAAGTCGAACACGAAATGCAGCTTTCACAGAACACAGTAAACCCAAAAACACGCAAAAGGAAAAACATGAATGGCAATGTTCACAAAGAAAAAGGCATATGACCTCCCGAACACAAAAAGGGTTGACAATAGGGCTACCGCCTTGGAACGGTCAATGGCAAAAAAGGTCACTGTGGGTTTAAACCAGGTTCTAGGGTCACATAACCTCACACTTACCCTACTGTCATCCCAATAAAACGGGACAGTGTAAATAAAGAAATCCCCGCCAAGAACTATTCTCTGATTTAAACGTATTTTATTGCCAATAATTTTTACATACAAGAGAGAGAGAGAGAGAGAGAGAGAGAGAGAGAGAGAGAGAGAGAGGGCGAGTTTTCCCCAATCTCTAAGTTCCAATCAGTTAGATAACATTAACGCTTTTAACAGTGTATACAAGTTACATCAACTGCTATAGCTCTATAACTTGAGATATGTAATAACAACAACAGCAAACACTATAATAGTATGATTAGAGTGTCGAAATGCGTCGGAGAAACAGTCACCTATGTAAACCTATGTGTTTCTCGTATATATGTTTGAACTGCTTCGAAGAGGGATTTATTTTCCCTCTCAGTTATCTGTTCATGACCATAAATGAGTGTGCTTACATTTAACGGGTGTAAATGGCTATTAGACTGAAACAGATGAAGCCGATATGCTGAAAATGTGTTACATTGGAAAAAATAGTGTTCAGCATCTTCTACTTCACAGCCGCACTCGCAAGTCGGTGAATCTCGCAAATGGTAAAGGTATAAGTCGTTATTGAGACTGCTACAAAAATTCCTCATTCTGGCATGTAAAACAGCAAATAATCTTTGTCCACATAAGTAGTAAGATGGCACTTTTGTACTAAAAAATACAGATGTAAATAGCCTTCTCTTAAAAATTGCGATACTTTCAGAGTTTCGTATTTCTATTGCCAAGTCATTCCATAGTTCAAGAGAGGAAGGAACAAACGATTTATTGTATATTTCGCTTCTCCTAGCAATAGTAGCGTAGTTATCGTTATTTCTGAGATTGTATGCGCTGACAACTCCAACTAGCTGTGGGAAAATGTTTGAAATGTAATTTGGAACGGTTCCATTTTTAACATTATAACCTAAAATAAGTTTTTGCATTTTCCGTCTATCAAAAAGTGAAACCCATCCTATTTCGGATATTAAGCGATGTATAGATATTGATCGGGTTAGACCCGTCACAATACGACCTGCCTCATATTGTAACTTTTCCAAGCAATCTTTTTCTAGTAAATCACATCCATCCCAAGTAATGGAAGCATATTCCAATATTGGGCGCATATAAGACAAGTATATCTGATTGAGTGTTTTACGCGCTACTTTGTATTTAAGCATTCTCATTAATCTAAGCACCTTTGACGCAGAAGCAACAATATTGTTAATGTGTTCGTGCCATTTACCGTTATTGCTCAGTGTTACTCCTAGATGTTTATGATTATCAACAAAGGTTAGCGGGACATTGTCTAGATATATAGTTGGAAGACAATCATTATTACTTAAGGAAAAGAATATTGCTTCTGTTTTGGCAGGATTAAATTGCACGAGCCATTGCTTTGACCATTCCGTAATCATGAGCAGGTCATGATTAAGGATTCCTTCCATGTCGTTTATACTAGATGTTGAGACTGATAACGAACTGTCATCAGCAAACAAACGAGTTATACTCAGCATATTTTCGGCAATATCATTTACATATATCAAAAATAAAAGATGACCCAAGACAGAGCCTTGAGGAACGCCAGCAGTTAGTGTTTTAGATCTGACGCGGACTCTTTGAGATCTGTTTGAGAAATAATCAGATATCCAAGCTAAAGGCTTGCCATCGATACCATATTGTTTTAGCTTAAACAAAAGACCTTTGTGCCAAACACGATCAAACGCTCTAGATATATCATTAAATACAATGCATGTACATTGTTTAGCATCGAATGCCTGACATATATGATGGTATATGTCGATAAGTTGATATGTAGTAGAATGACCAGAGAGAAAACCTGATTGATTCCTAAAGATAAGATAAAAAAAGTAGAAAATTATACACATGTTTAAATACTATTCTTTCCATTACTTTAAAAACACAACTTAATAACGCTATTGGTCTATAGTTTGTAGAGATACTTGGGTCTGACTTTTTGAAAAGTGCCATGACCATAGCACATTCTCTAACCAACAAGGCAGCATTAATAGGCAATATAAGTAAAACTCAAAGATGCTCGTGTATATATAAATACAAAAAAACAATAGCTTAGAAAGCCACACAGAAGGTACTCAATGACTTGGCAGAAGCCAGTGCAACAAGTGAATAAACCATTGAGGGCAAGACAAGACAAGATTGCAGACAAACATCAAACGTCACCGTCCTTTTGGGCTTTAGGTAGACGTCATCATAGGGTCCACAGCCTGTCCGGTCATCGCACAATTAAAGAAGAAAGCATAGTGGCGAACTGTAAATGGGTCCACCACCAAGCATGCAGTGAGTTGCAAAATGATAGGGTCATAACCTCTTTTGATAAACCTTTTAACAAGTTTAACAAATATAGTATGAACGTGATCATGACCAACGATCTTACGAAGTTGGTAAATAACATCACAAATGGTTTTACGAAGTTTATGGTAACGGTAGCCCTGATGGAGTAGCTTTTTATTATACAAAGATAACGAATATGGAAGTCCTCAGCTCGAGTACAAGCTCTAGTAAAACGAATAAATTGAGACACATAGACCCCATACGAAGTTGCTCGGGGAACATCCCCATCTAAATGCGGATAATTAACAATATCAAAATTAAAATCATCTCTCTTGTCATACATTTTGGTAATTATTTCACCATTTTCAATAGAGAGATGTAAATCGAGAAAAGAAGCTCAGAAATATTAGCTTTGTTAAGTTGAAGTTCTTTAGGATATATATTATTAACCATAGTAAAAATGAAAGAGTTGTCAATGTTCAATATGTCATCCAGATATCGAGAGGTGTCATTAAAGGCTTCAATAATATCTGCTTGAGTATCTGGTGAAAAACTCAATATGAAATCTCTTTCATAGCAATATAAAAACAAATCTGCGACAAGGGTTGCACAGTTCGTACCCATAGGGATACCAACAATTTGTCTATAAACGGTAGTTCCATACCTGACGAAAATAGTATCTAATGTAAAAAATAAGTGTTTCACGAACTTCATGGCAAAAGAAATATAAAAAGATCGGACAGGGAAAGTAGCATTCAAGGAGGACAGTAAACCACAAAACACAGAAACAAACATGCAAACAGACAAACAAGAAGGCAAAAGCAATAATAAATGCAAACGACATCACAAACACAAAAAGGGTTGACAATAAGGCTACCGCCTTGGAACGGTCAGTGGCAAAGTAGGCCACTGGGGGTTTAAACCGGTTCTAGGGTGCACCAAACCTCACACTTACCCTTCTGTCATCCCATTAAAACAGGACAGTGTAAATAAAGAAATCCCCGCCATGATCTAATCTCTAACCAACAAGGCAGCATCAATAGGCAATATAAGTAAAACACAAATATGCTCGTGTAAATATAATACAAAAAACAATAGCCTAGAAAGCCACAATGAAGGTACTCAGTGACTTTGCAGAAGCCAGAGCAGTAAGAGAATAAACCATTAAGGGCACGACAAGAAAGATCATGGACAAACATCAAACGCCACCGTCCCAATGGGCTTTAGGTAGGCGTCATCATAGGGTCCACAGCCTGTCCGGTCATCGTACAATTAAAGAGGAAAGCATAGTGGCGAACTGTAAAAGGGTCCACCACCAAGCATGCAGTACGTTGCAAAATGATAGGGTCATAACCTCTTTTGATAAACTTTTTAGCAAGTTTAACAAAGATATTATGAAAGTGATCATGACCTAGAATCTTACGAAGTTTATAAATCACATCACCATAGAAGTCAGGTTGTGATAGTCCTTGTCGCAGAAGAGTCCTTAAATTACTTTTATATTTGGAAAGAAGATCAGGGTTACGATAATAAAATTTTGCAAAGGTTTTACGAAGTTTATGGTAACGGTAACCCTGATTGAGTAACTTTTTAGTTATACAAAGATTACGAATATTAAAGTCCTCAACTCGAGTACAAGCTCTAGAAAAACGAATAAGTTGAGACACATATACTCCATAAGAAGTTGCTCGGGGAACATCCCCATCCAAGTGGGGATAATTAACAATGTCAAAATTAAAATCATCTCTCTTGTCATAGATTTTGCTAATTATTTTACCATTTTCAATCGAGAGATCTAAATCAAGAAAAGAAGCGTTATTATCAGATATATTAGCTTTGTTAAGCTGAAGTTCTTTGGGATAAATATAATTAACCATAGTTGGAAAGAAAGGGTTGTCAATGTTCAATATGTCATCCAGATACCGAGAGGTATCATTAAAGTAAATACTGATAAAGGTGATCCTTTGAGAGCAACACACACAATTCAGAGAATAAAGCAGCAGACTCGGTTTTCAATAACATCTGCCTGGGTATCTGGTGAAAGACTCAACATGAAATCCCTTTCATAGCAAAATAAGAACAAGTCCACATAGTGTAATTGTCCAAACTGCCGTTAGTAAAAAACGCTTTAATATTGTTACAGGCCAAGAATGTAGTATTTTCTGTAGCAAAAGTTTTTTGAATGAGCGCAATAAGCTTGTCTTTGATAAGGTGGTGTGGTGAAGTTGTATATAATGTAGACAAATCATAAGTACTTATAGATGAAGCTTGACGTTGCGAATTTTATCAAGAACGTCGCCTGAACCTTTAATAGACCAAAATAAATTAGTTAATGAGTTTTCGTAAGCTTTAGCACAATATTGTTTAACGTGATCTTTAACGGCAGTAAGACAAGATATGTGTAGTGGAGCAAGAATTAAGACCAGTCTTTCTTTTATCCTGTTAATGGCAAATACATTTTTACTGAACATTTTGCAAGAAATAAAAGATGGTCTTGCTGCATAGTTTAAAAGGACCTTTCATCGTTGATTAATTTAACATTAATTCTTTTTTTCGGGTTTTCCATGGTTTTGCCAAAAACTAAATTGTTCATAAGCTTGAAGAAGTCTTTTTCGAAAGCATTTTTACCAGCTGTTCTTTTTGAGATATTGAATTCTATGTACACTTTCAACCTTTGCGACACATACAGTTTTAAATTTCTGTGTGTAACATATTTTTCTTTATCCTTCAATGTTGTGACAAGTTTCTTTACTTTGCTTGGTCCTAAATTAAACTTTGTCTTCAAGTTTTTGCAGTAGTTTGATAACCACTCGTCTTTTATTTCCAAGGTTTCTGGAGCGAGAGGGTAGTCATTATGCAGGTCATACAACCCTTCAGGATATTCGAGATCACACTAAAAAATAATCTAATTGCGAAGTAATTGGATATTTATGCAAGCGTTTGTTCTCTGTACGTACTGCCTGGACCCCGGTTTATAAACCTATTACGCGCTTCAGTGTTTATAACGCAACACGAAGACCATTGGCTTATTAAAACAGCGGGGGCGGGCCCCGTTCATCACCAGGGTTATCTGTAACATATCCCATTCAGGCTCTGTGTTTTACAACAGCCAGTCGGAGTGGAAAATTCTAAAAAGTTTAAAGGAATATTATAGTTTTACGGAATATTATATATCAGGCAAGTGACGCTATATCTTATTCACTACAAATATATTAGTAGTTTGTGAAAATGCCATTGAACGCCATGATATTGGGACATGCGATCCCAAGGCGTCTTGATGTTTATGTGGCATAGATAATCGGTTGAGACATGATTTCAGATTAAAACAATACTGGAATATAAGCTTTTGCAGAGCAGGGTTTAGTCCCCTGTGTGTCATAAAATGAGGCGTTAATGGCCCTATTTCAGAGTAATATTTAGTCAGCATATAGTTCCCACTCATATACAGAGGCGTACATAAAATCCTTATTGCAGAGCAGTGTCTAGACTATTGCAATTACAGTGCACCATTTGTAATAAATAGTGGCGTTTATGCTATGTGAAAGTCTTACCGGTGTTAACGTAGGACCATAAATAACTAAGAACTAACAACTTGTTCTAACTAGTAATCTGTAATTACGACGTTATTCATTGTAATGTAGATAGGGAACTGACCAGCAGTAGTCAGTGTTTCAGACTGGGGTGCGTGGTACGAGAGTGTCTGTTATAATAAATACTGATAAAGGCGATCCTTTGGGAGCAGCAAACACAATTAAGAGAATAAAGCAGCAGACTCGGTTTTATTGTCTGTTCATTGAGTCTTTATAAGACGACAATACAACAACTGCCCTTTTTAAATTCAAAGTTATAAGTTCTTTCATAATATAAGAATGCGTATAACAAGTTCATAGATATAAAGGATTTCTTGACAGAATTCATTAATGTTCATATCCAAACGATTCGTTCGTGGTCAGTTTGGCAGCTGGAGATTAATCTCCAGTATCGCAGGCCGCGAGGATCTTTGGTCCATTCAAACGTCATTTAGATCTGACTTTATAAAGTGTCAGTTTATTGCTGATTATCTTACACCTCCCGGCGGCACACTGAGGTTGATTAATGGGCATTTAATCCAGCATGTTTCGACGTGTATGGTAGTTCCATGATGATTACACCGATTATGTGGCCGCCTTGATCGGGCTAATGAGCATTCAGCAGGAATGTGTTACATGACAGTTTAGTTAGACACAAAAACTTTGCTTTTAATGTGTGATTTAACACTTGTGGCATCTGACGAGGCATTTTTGCTCTTTGCGGCACTTTGGCGGGAAGTAAACCTTCACTTTGACACTGTGATTTTCCTTCTTTTTAAGAAGGTGTCTTCTGTTCCTACGACAAATGGCATTATCATCTTTTGTCATAACCGAGTAGGATCGCTCATTATGCTTTTTAACTACGAGAGCAGGTTTCCACAATTTGTTAGATGATTGAATTCTTACTGTGTCTCTAATTGACAAGGGGCTCAGAGGTTTTGCATTCCTGTCATAAAACCGTTTCAATTTGTTACCGTACAGCAATTTATCATAAATAGAGGCTTTTTAAGCTCCCCTCTTTACAATTATCAAATATCATGTACACTCCCACTCATGCGCCTTAGAAAAGAGCGTTATCTAGTGCCCTCGCACACATGTAACCGTTAAGACCATATCATACATAGAGGCGTTAAGTGCCTTATTATAGAGCGGTATTTTGGTGCCCATCTCATATATAGAGGCGTTAAGAGCCTTATTATAGAGCGGTGTTTTAGTGCCCTCTCATACATCGAGGCGTTAAGTGCCCGATTATAGAGCGGTATTTTAGTGCCCTCTCATACATAGACTCTGAGGCGTTAAGTGCCTTATTATAGAGCGGTATTTTAGTGCCCTCTCATACATCGAGGCGTTAAGTGCCCGATTATAGAGCAAGATTTTAGTGCCCTCTCATACATCCGGGCGTTAAGTGCCTTACTTTAGAGCGGCATTGTAGTGCCCTAACATACATTCGAGGCACTAAGTGCCTTATTATAGAGCAGTATTTTAGTGCCCTCTCATACATCAGGGCGTTAAGTGACCGATTATAGAGCGGTATCTTAGTGCCCTCTCATACATTCGAGGCGTTAAGTGCCCGATTATAGAGCGGTATTTTAGTGCCCTCTCATACATACAGGGGTTAAGTGCCTTATTATAAACCGGTATGTTAGTCCCCAATCATACTTTCGAGGCGTTAAGTGCCCGATTGTAGAGCGGTATTTTAGTGGCCTCTAATACATACAGGCGTTAATGCCTTATTATAGCGGTATTTTAGTGCCCAGTCATACATAGAGGCGTAAGTGCCTTATTATAGAGCGGTATTTCACTAAACATGGTGTCCCTCGCTGTATTCACTATTTCAGAGAATAGCCCCAAAGAAAAAGAACAGCAAGGACAGCCCGACGCCGATAAGGTCAACAAAGAAAACCAACAACAAATCAGGGGAAGTATCAATTTTACCTGCTACTTTAATAAGGGAAATAACAGAAAATGTCACTCAAAGAGTCACGGCCTCACTGTCCGAAATAGTAGAAAAGGCTCTGGCCTCTAAGGCAAAAACATAAGTCGGCAAAATAACAGGTAAGTCTAATGCACACACATCGTTTACAAGCGTATCAATGCCAGTTGACGCCATGATTTCAGAAAAGATAAAATCAAAGATATGGGCTAATGAGTTTGTAGATCTCCGTACACTATTGTTTGACAAGTACGGCAATGATGAAACGTATGTATTTAAAATTGACAATGGAAGCCATTCGCCACAACTCGTCTGCGTACCGCAAAACAAGCCAAAGCGTTCCTTGCATATCGACCAATGGCGTAAGGCCTGGAACATTTATCTAGCTATTTATTGCACAAAAAAAAACTCAGCTTGTTGCTAAGATGGCGATTCATTTCCAAACAGTAAACGAATTGGCCGCAAAAAACAAGGATTGGTGTTTTTACGACGAATCATTTCGGCAGCAAGTCGCATTAGATTTAGCAGCGTGGGGAAGCACTAACCTAGAGCTGTATATCAAAGCGACCCTCCATGAAACACATGCCGCTTTATCATATTCCAGGGCAAACCAAAGTTCACAAAATAAGCGTCAAAAAATGCCAGCTGGTGTCTGCTTTCCCTATCACAGAGGCATGGGGTGCAACAAAGGGAACCTATATTCCTTTCAACATGCATGTTTTAACTGTGAAGGTCAGCATCCAGTGGTTAACTGCAACCGTCTCATGAATAATTCTTTTCGTATCAAAAGTCGTTTTCAAAACCTAAGGCAAAAACAACTGAAAATGTCATCATAGATGACAATGTTTACTCATTAGTCGGCAAAATAACGGCTGAGTTCAATGCACACACATCGTTTACAAGCGTATCAATGCCAGCTGACGCCATGATTTCAGAAAAGATAATTCAAGATAAAACACTTATATCAATCAGATTATGACGTTAGAATCATTTCATTAACGTCTAAATTCTCACAACACCATATAGTTAGGACGGAATCGGGCGTAAAATGCCGAAATTAACCCTAGTGCGTCATCTAGGATAGCACGTATTACCGCGCAGAAGGAATTTCTTTGCAAATAAGAGATAGTGTGTAGGATCATCTATTATGTTTTGGTCATATAGAATAGAAAATATTAATATTTGTCAATTCTAAGTCGGACACCTAGACTCCCATGAAAATCCCGACGTACTCCCTTTAATAAACGAAATAACAGATAACGTCACTCAAAGAGTCACGGCCTCACTGTCCGAAATAGTAGAAAAAGCTTTGGCCTCGAAGGCAAAAACAACCGAATACGTCATCATGAATGACAGTGTTAATTAACTCATTAGTCGGCAAAATAACACGTGGGTCTAACGCACACAAATCGTTTACAAGCGTATGAATGCCAGTCGACTCCATGATATCAGAAAAGATAATATCAAATATACGGGCCATTGAGTTTGTAGATTTAAGTTATTTAAGACACGTCCTTTTAGACACAATCCCCAAAATATATGTCATAGATTTGAAAATATTAAATATCAAGTTCATTGATAATTGTATCATTTTAAGAGCTCACAGTTCTCTGAATCTTTCCGAAATTCAAGAGCTCATACGTCTGTGATCTTATCAACAGGTGTCAGTTAATAGCCATTTATCTTTGTCTGTGAGTGGCAGCAGACAGTTCAATGTTCAAAGATGTCCGTGGGAATCGTTAACCTCCACCTAATTCAGTTAATGGTACAATTAATGGTCATTAGAGTATATTATCATTACTGGATCTTTGATTAAGCCACCCGGTCAACTTCCGGTATGCTCGCATTATATCCATTCTGTGTCATACATAACCTAGGACGCAATGTTCATTAAAATTAATTATTTCTTGCCGTTTATAATGGTTCATTACCTGAATTGAATTGAATTGGGTTTTAAGGCGCACCAACACATGAAAGGTTATATGGCGCCTAACAGGCATGAACATGCCAGGCTCATCCTCCCCGTACATCGAGATAAAATATGGGCATAGGACCTTCTCACCCTCAACTGCAAATTCTATTGTAGACACTCCAATTACGCTGGAGTCACGTTTACAAGCCACTGCTCTCAGTGATGTGAGCGAAATGGCAACCGAAACAATGCAGGGGTCATGATGAAGACCTTTAATGAGCATGAACAAAAAATAACAAAATGAATATGAATGGAAGGGCTTGGGTCCTACCCCTGAACAAGCTATGATATGCACTTCAGAAATGTATACAAAATAATTCTGTTTGAGTTATTCGAGGTTCTAAAATACATGTTCGCATTATCTCCATTATGTGTCACACATAACTTAGAAAGCATTGTTCATTCCAATTAATTATCTCAGGATGTTTATAAGTGGTTCATTACCCGAACAAGCTCAAATAAACGTTATAAATGTATGTCTGAGTTATTTGTGGTAAAACATGACTATTTGTTTTAATTAATTCAAATAGGCAATAAATCCTACGCTTAATGCGAAAAGGCCATATGATTGCGTCCGTCTGACAACAGGTGTCAAACAATACCTTTTGATATGTAAACAATTTGTAGCAACGCCTAACGGAAGGTCTACGTGTTTTGTTTTGTTTTTCAGACATGCTGTTTTTCGCCGTTTACAGACGCCAGTGGAGAAGTCGGCGGTGGAGCTATTTACAACGTGTCCGATGCGCAGTTGCGGTCTAATACATACATCAATAAATGTATGCCAGTGGGTTCACGGCCTTCATTACATAGTCGCTCAACATTACAGATAAAGATAACACGGAACATCCATGCGTTCATTTCACTGATTACTGGTGAGCGGTTTGCATTCAAACTAGACTCATTATCAAATATTGACCCCACCATGGGTTCATGTGGGGTTGTATCATTCGTACACACGGGGAGTGACCTTACCATGTGTTCATGTAGGGTCGTTCTTGTTTATAAACTACATGGATATACATATATTTCGTATGTGTCGTGTCCGGCCGTTTCCAAAGGTCCACTTGCAAGAGACATTTTGAAGTCGTACATTCGACGGAATATCACTTTACGAGAGGCTCAACGTATATGAATTAGTTTTTGCTTAGTGATTTAATGTATATGAATTATTTGTTATTCACGTGTACATTTATGTCAGAATCGCGCCATGGGTTCATGTACGATCGTTCAGACGCGTTAGGGTATAATGTGCATTTCGCTAAAACATCAGCATAAAATACGCGTAATTAATTGGTTTGTTTTTCTTTTGTTGTTTTGTATTCGATATATGCCAAGGTCAGTCGTTTTGTTTTTGTTTCTTTCCCCTTCTTATGGCGATTTCATCAGTCAAATTGTTTGATGAGAGTGGCGAAAATCGCCATAGCTAATTAAAGATTATATAAACACCATTAATGTTTTTAATATAAAAAACAGTTATTTCCAATTAACGACAAATCGTGTAACAACTTAGATTACGTAATATTGCATAATAATATTTAGTATATCTAATTTTATAGTGCTTTATTCTATATCAGTTTCATTATGCAATTAAAGGAAATTAATATGTGTTACATAATATTACAATGTTTCATGCAATATTACATGTCTACTATTTGAACTTAAACATATTCACACCCTTGTGAATAAAAAGTCACTTTGTGACATATATCGACACTACATCCACTAGTTGTTTGCTCCTTACTTCCCAGAATAAACAATGCGCATAAATAATCTAATTGCGAAGTAGTTGGATATTTATGCAAAGCGTTTGTTCTCTGTACGTACTGCCTGGACCCCGGTTTATAAACCTATTACGCGCTTCAGTGTTTATAACGCAACACGAAGACCATTGGCTTATTAAAACAGCGGGGGCGGGCCCCGTTCATCACCAGGGTTATCTGTAACATATCCCATTCAGGCTCTGTGTTTTACAACAGCCAGTCGGAGTGGAAAATTCTAAAACCGCCACAATCCCCAACCAACCACCCTACAAAAAACAATAAATATGTAAATGCACACTATATCATGGCGCTCGTATTGACTTTATTCTACGTCTAAGCTCAATGATTAGGCGAAAATCGCCATAGCTAATTAAAGATTATATAAACACCATTAATGTTTTTAATATGAAAAACAGTTATTTCCAATTAGCGACAAATCGTGTAACAACTAAGATTACGTAATATTGGATAATAATATTTAGTACATCTAATTTTATAGTGCTTTATTTTATATCAGTTTCATTATGCAATTAAAGGAAATTAATATGTGTTACATAATATTACAATGTTTCATGTAATATTACATGTCTACTCTTTGAACTTTAACATATTCACACCCTTGTGAATAAAAAGTCACTTTGTGGCATATATCGACACTACACCCACTAGTTGTTTGCTACTTACTTCCCAGAATAAATAATGAGCATAAATAAAAGTTGATTTTCCTTTCTCGAATTTTTCAACCCATTTGAAGTTACCATTTGGTAACGGTTGACACATAGCCCACCCATAAAGGCTTTTAACATCGAGATACATTATATATTTACTTTCCATACTGCTGTCGTAGTTTTCCATATATTTATTGTTAAATACAGATCATGATATTCTCCCATGTTTTTTAATCTTCAATATTTGACTACCATGTTCATAATCTGCATCTGATATGTGCTCATCATTTAATTGGGAATAAAAGCTATTTTTGTCGGGCAGTTGTTTTTCTTTAAAGCGTTCAAAGTTATTCATATAATCATAAGGGTAAACACCTTTTCTTTTTATTAGGTCCAACTTGTCACCGGAGTACTCTTGCGAGGTATTCTCAAACGATGGACTCTTTTTCACTAAGCTTTCTAATGACTGAGACATGAACTGAAAACTATCAATAAATACTAAATTTTGTCCTAACATGAAAGCCATGTACCTTTCCATATTATTTGGTATAACGTTTATTGTTTTGTTTTTTTAAACTTTCCAATATGTTGCATTATAAAGTGGATTCATAGACCCTTAAATTATGGAACACGACAAGTATTTTTTAGCTAGCCTAAAATGAAGATTACAAGCCTCATGAGCACTTCCTCTAAACGTTTCAGTTATGTGGCAATGATCTCTAACTGCCTTGCCACATGTAAAGTTTATCAAAAATATGGCATTTTACAGCTGCTCTGATTTTTTCTTCTTATACTGTCATCGTGAAATCTTTCTTAAAATATTCTCTTCCTTTATTATTGTTTCTAGAAACTTGTAAACAGCATTTGGTCCCCTGTATGTCACAACTGCTTTTGAATATTTATCATTATAGCAACAAACAAACTCGTACCCGTATCCACAATCAGTATGCTGTTGGTATGCTTCTGTTTATGAGTTTTCTGGATTATTTGAAGCTGAAGAAATGTGTTCGGTTATTGCTTCAAAGTCAGCATATATAACAAACAGAGTCATTAGCTGCCTATCATAGATTTAAACTTAACCTTCTCGTTTTCTTCTGGCATTTGTATTGCTTGCTTGCCTTTATGCGAAAGACAATCAATTTTTAATTTTTTCTAATGTAAAGCACTGCTAGCATGTTTTACAGAACCATTTTAATGTAAGGTTTGATTAAACATTAACCTGTTAAAATCTGTTATCCATACATAATGATTTGTTTTCTTTTTCAGTAATTAAGAGCATATCACACCTTTCCTCTGCTTTGTTTTTTTATATTTGCAGGGGGTATACCTGATTATCCTCATACCCAAATATATTAAAACAAATGTTATTTTGTTTTTCTGTTTCTGGGATTTGTTTTATTGTAACAGGAAATGTAATTCCCTTGTAATTAAGATCATCAACATGCTTTTTGTACTTGTTATTCCTTGGGGATCTTTTGCGGCAGGAAACGGCACTATCTCAAGCACTCGTTATCTTTTTCTTTTCTTTTTGAATATTTCTCAATCCTTTTCTAACGTTAGCAAGTTCTATCGGTAACTCTAAATAAGAGCTACCCCTTAAAGGTTTTTACTTTACTCGATTTATATAATGTTTGTCTACTGATTCGATTGTCCAACCGCTTCCCTCAGAAAGCCAACTTTCAATGATATTGATTATTTCATCAGTTGCTACATCTAAAGCATTTTTAATCTCGTTTTTACCCAAGATTAATGCTGCCAGAGATGCAAAGTAAGCTGTTTAATATGAAGTTAACGAAGTAGCCAATTTTAAAAGTAATTTTCAAATCAACACTCAACTTAAAACCACCCGTTCTATTCAATTCCACCTTGAGGACTACTTTTCGCGTCTTGCGAAGCTGAACAAGCGGGTCAATATTATCTATAATATATACAGCAAAAACCTTGCTATATTGTTTCGGGGATTTTTCAATTTATTTGACACTCATTATATAATATTATATAGAAAATATTTCTTTAAGCCTAAATTAAATTAATTATTTTAATTAATTTTAACCAGTTTAAATAATAATATCAATTCCCTTTTATAATAGCATGGTGTTGTAATAAATAAAATAATCTTCATTTATGATATCATTAGTTGCCAATGAGATTATTTTAGTGCAAATTTTTTTTAAGTATTTTATGTCTAACTTTTTTATTTTTCAAGGCATTTCTAACTGTTTCGCCTTTTTTCAGTTAAATCCTTCAAATTCGCAAAAACTATTAGCTCTCTCACAATGTAGTAAATATCACTCTATTTTTTCCTATATTTCGATCCTTGGATCTTTATCAAGGAAGGTTTTTACAAATACACTACATTTATTCATTTTTATCCGCAACACAGTTAAAAATTATACAATCATTCCTAACGTGTGCTTCTTTAAAGCGGACGTGACGTCGAAGTGTAATGTTACGTTAACCGCCAAACGACGTTAACGCACCAAAACGTCGAGTACGGATAAAATGTTATCCTTGACATTACAGCAATCAGGGCGTGTTCGTTTATAAGCGCTTAATCCAAAACAGATTCCCGGAAAAGTCGTTCTATCTTGAACTATTGTATATTTTTCCTAAGATATGATGTCTGTATTTTCTGTATGACAATGAAAATGTGTATTGATTGGTTCCTGCTTTCAAGCCTAATATCCAAAAAGTGTTCAGACATCCTCTCTTTCAGTTCTCGTTCTGTCTCTCCTACAAACACTGTCTTTTGACATGTTATACAATCTATAGCATAGATGACGTTTTTATCTCGGCAATTAGCCGTTTTACTGTGTGGTAACTATGTTGACCAGTTGTGTCTTTGATCTCACGGTGTTCTATTTTCGGGCAATATTTGCAAAATTCTTCACATGTACGAGCGTCCGATTTTAATAGTTTGTTTGTTTTTCCCTGCACTAGCGTATCACATAAAAGAGTATGAGAGTGGACCTTTGGAAACGGCCGAACACGATAAATACGAAATATTGCAGTCTCGGTTGGATTGTTCATGAACAGTAGTGAAATATGCTGCCCTCTAGCCCCGGGTTGAGCAGAACTCAATATTCATAAAGTCAATAGTACAGAATTTTAACCATCCCGTAGATGGCATGCATATAGCGGTGGACATGATATTTAACTGTCATTATTCCATGTGCAGAGGCGAAGTTGCGATCTCTACGGAAGACCACCAACGGGGGTCCTTCAAATATTTCTTTCATTCTGTTCGATTGATGAAGCACATCATATATTTATGTACTATAAGATGTATATCCGGAAGTAGTTTCGAGTATGTCATCACCAAAGAAACCCTTTCCTGTTTTTTCTTCTTTCTTCTTGGTATCTTTAAGTAACCGAGTTATTAGCTCTTATTAGCTCTTTATTAGCTCTCTGTTGAGCTTGCTTGTATCTTCAACATTAACCAATAAAGTTTGCTTCATGAAATCTTTATTAAGTTTTTCGATTTCTTTTTCTATATGTTCCATAATACTATACATATATATTTGTTTTTTAAGCCATTATTTAACATAATACTAGTATATGATATTATAATGAATTGCAAATATTGTGAAAAAAGTTTTGGATGTTTTCGATTCTTTTGAAATTTGCGTTGATTTTTTTATTTTACGTGGTCAATAAAAAGACACATTGTAAACATTGTGTTGGGCGTAGACTCTTTTTTTTTTCAGTTGCCAAAAAAGGAAAAACCCATTTAATCCCCCCGTGAATTAGTGTGTTGTGAGTCGGGGAGGACCATCCGACCACATACTTTACAAAATATACATATTATGTTAAGTTCACAACACACATTCCCATTCAGGTTCTAACAAATATTATATACAAAGATGTGATATCAAAGAAACAATGAAAGTGCCTTTTTTCCAAAGAACCAAAATGATAATATCGGTATTTAGCTTATATCAATCGTCATTATTGGGTGAACTTTTGTGTTGGGGGTAGACTTTGTTACAAGTGCACCTATGCATGTGCAAATTGTAATAGTACTTATGGATTTCTTGATGGGGAACCTATTTGTTTTAATTGCGGAACCCGCAACGGATATGATCTTATTGTAAATTATGGAGATGTTCGCAAGAAGAGCGTTTATCATAGAAAATACCATTTAGAAAAACGTTTAGCAAAGAAAGATGTGAGGATTTGTTTTATAAAATTGTAAAGATTTTGGCTAAAATAAAAGGCCGAAAAAGATTAATTAAATGTGATTACATTTTTCAAAAGATTTTTGATATGCTACTGAAAAATACAGAGGTAACGAAAGCTACCAAAGACAAGTACGATGAAATGTAGAAACAGGGTGAAAAATAATTATTCTGATTATCATATCCATTTCAATTGTACCACTTTATATATCTCTCCAACGGTTCAGTAAAATTATCGTTTTGTTGGATTTGCAGTATTTTAGTGAAAGACAATGTGATTACCTCCTCGTCTGATCATGAAGCTGTCTGAGCCTACGAAAGAAGTTGTTTAAATCGTCCATGGTGTGTTTTTAGCATAACCTTTTTTCTTTGCTATTCTGGTTTTACTCATTAGGACTGCGATTATTAGGGGAAGAACTGCTCCAACAACGGCTACAAAAGCAGGAATTGCTGGAACCAGGGCCAATATCGCAGTACAGCCAATTATTCCACTTGTAAACTGTAACCCTGTGATAATTCCACCGCACAAATTATAACTATGTCTGTATTCAGCTGCGAGTCGCGTCAAGTAACTAATTAATTCTTCCTTGCTTTTAATTGCTTTCATTATAATAATAATTATATTAACTGAAATATTTAGAAAATAATTTTTTCACGTTCTTCGGCTGATATATTACCTATTTTTAATAACTCGTCAGTTATGCTAATACCTTTATTTATTAACTCTGGACTATTATTTCCTGATTCAATACTTCCACATACCAGTTCAAGATCATTAATCAAATCGTCAGGGCTATTGTAACATTCAACGCAGCCTCCTTACATCTTTTTAAACTTCGAAGAACGTTTATGAATTGGCAAACCAGATAATTCTGTCAGTTTCTTGAAAGCATTTTGAGACAGCTTCGATTATGTTTTTTTTAATATTGTAACGCTTTGTTACCAAATCTATAAAATCTTCATCTACTTTTAGATCTAGCACAACTGCTTCTCCTTGTTTAGTAATACGTTTGTGATGGCCGATATGTTCAGGCAAATCAATTTGTAAACTACCATAATGACCATCTTTGCTGACTTTGTAAGAATTTCTTTTTTGTTGTAATCCTTTCCCCGAAAAGATATTGGGAATTTTGATTAACGGTCCAATTCTTACGTCCATATAATATTTTACAACTTTTGAATGTTTTTCTAACTGTTTATGTGTTTGTCTAAGCGCATCTTTTTCTGTCTCGTCTGTCTTCAAGCTGTTTGACTTATTTCTGGAATTGTAGCTAACTGTTAAGTTAACACTTCCGACTTGTCTTTTATTTCACAGGTTACCGGTTTAAACATTTCTTTGTACAAATCACTACTAGCTCCTTTTTCTAGTTTTTTTTGAATAACTTTATTTTCATATTCCTTAACAAGATTACTTGATGATTGCATTTTATCTGCTAATTCTTTCCACTTTAACAAAGACGTGTATAATATAAGGTTAGATAAAATAAGATAAGTTAAGATAAGTAATATAAGTTATATTAAGTATAAACTATAATTATTTATTTTTTGCCTTTTCTATATTAGCCTGTTTTCATCTTTTTCTGCACGTGATATTTTGCTTTTGATCTTTTTTTGCCTCTGACGTTGTTTTGGCTAAAAAAAAATTGAGAGCTTATAATTCTGCATCTGTGCTTATGACAAAATACTGATTAGCCTGTTTGTTTACTGGAATTAAACTTAATGGCTTTTGTGTAGCCCTAGGAACTTTTGCTTCTGTTGGTTTTTTATTTACTCCGTAATATCTAACTTGATTAGCTTTAAAACATTCTGTTTCTGTTCCGAGTGTTTACCATATGGGAATTTTTATATTCCACAATAAACTTTAGACATTATACTTGTAGGTTAGATAATATTAATATTATCCAAGTATTATTATAATGGAAATTCCAAACTCTGAGATGAAGACAGAAAACGGTAATTCAAACAGATATGCCAGACTGTTGTTTTAGAATGCTTATATGTTGTAATTCAGGTTCTGGTAAAACCAATTACTTAGTTCACATGTTGTTAAAACCATTAGTTAAATACGACAAGATTTACTTGTTTGCTACAAACTTGGAACAGTCCAAGTATCAGATCTTGTCACAAAAATTTAAAAAAAAATAGCAAAAAATAATAAAATTTCAGTTTGAGGCCCCCATCAACTGAAACAAAATTGAATACAATCCACCACTCAATTTTCAACGTTGAACATCAGCGATATATAAACGCCTTGAGTTATTTTTATGAAATTTAGGGATTAACGAATTGTAATTAGCATGAATTTGGTGTGAGTATGAATGGCATTAAGGGATTATTCCAGAGTATTCTCCCTCGGAAGTTATTTGTCTGTTGGTGCTATATGTTCAACTATGTCAACTGGTCTCTGTTATTTGAAAGTAACGATTTACATCTAACACTGGAATAATATATATTACTTGCTTTTAACTCTTACATTCTGTATTGATTACATTTAATAGGTGCACATACATTTAATACAGAAACTATCCAACGATTTTATTTCGAACATAAATAGATTGCAGAAGGTATGACATCACAAGTTAAGGTTATTTCACCAGGAAAAGTGCCAATAATTGACACATTCACCAATCAAGTCTAAAATTTGACATGTTTCACTTCAATTTTACGTACAACTACAGTGAAAAACACAGTCAAACAACAGTCAGCTTCTTATGGTCGAGATCTCAACTAGCATTACCCTTCGGTTAATTTGAACTAAACATTGGCCTGACTTCAGTTTTTCAATTCAATCTAGGTAGGCCATATATCAGTTGTTGACTAAGTCAATAATCAGTTCCCATATAGTCCCTACATGTTCCTTTTTTTACAAAGGCTCACTCGTCGGTTTGAAAAAGAGTATTTTTGTAATAAAGTGTAGTACATGCGGACCCAAACTCACTTTCTACTTGGAAAAAGTCAATTCTGAAAATTATAGATACACGTATTAACTTTTATAATGCTAACCCCTCTTTACTTCGTCCGAGACCTAGGTTTTCCGTTCGTAATTTAAAATCTGGGTAGAACCAGTATTGCACCTCCTGCCATCCGTTAGCATCTACACTTTCTCAAAGGTCGAGCTCCCAGGGTGATTGGCGAGAATGTTTCAAACTCGCGTCTTACCCTCACGACCACGGACTATAGAGGTTTTATTCAAATCCGATCAAAACTGCAGCGTGATAATACGATGTGTTTATTAACTTCACTGGCGGCCATCTTGGATGACGTCGAGACGTCAAACTGATCATGGCACCGGTCTGGACTGAGCTCTACCGTTGTGAAAAATGTTGAGGCGCTGCGTCAAATAGTTCTAAGAATATTGAATACTGGAGAAATAATATATGAGGTAGAATAAAAATAAAAATAAACAAGAGGTCTTTCCACTGTAAGGTCGAAAGCCCCCTAACAAAGACGAACTACCTCCGACAGAGTATCGACATTTATACGACAATCTTAGTATTAAAAGGATCCTCTTGGATTTGATAAATTAAAAGAAAATGTAAGCGTAATTGGTGCCAATCCAAACGAAAAGTATCATAATGTGCTTCAGTTTAATATAATGAAATAATGACATGCATTATATAAGCTGCATGTTACCTTCGGTTATATGATTATTTATGAAAATGATTTATCTGGAAAATATCATGACTCGGCGTTATGTTGTTAAATCATGGTTATTAATTATATGAGGTTCATTGCTAGCAGTTGTACATATACTTAAATAAAAGTATAATTAGATTACAATACAATAATGTATATTGTCTCATTAAATCAAAATACTAGTATGCATTAATATAAACTATTTATACAACAAAAACTAGCCGAGTCGTTGAGTTTTTCAGACCAAACTATTTCATTAACAGTATTTAAATCGGACGTATTTTGGGAGACTAGTTAAATGCATATGTAACTGGAACACATTATGATGGTTTTATTCGTATTTGGAATATTTTTTCCAGATCGCCTCTAGTCCGTTTAGCTTTACATTTCTTCTTTACTTCATGCCTAACATTTGGGTAGGAATACTGTAGTTTAAATGTTGGTAATATGTAGATTTTTGAAATTTGAAAAAAAAAATGTGACAAACACTGACATTAATCCTGAAGAGTATTTCTGTTTTTTCTACATCTAAACACTTTTAACAAACAAAAAAACGCTTTTTTTAATATGTTTGCTATGTATAACAAATGGGAGACATACTCGATCATTCCTTATCTTTTTTTCTAATCTTCGCCTGCTTTGCTCTTGCTTATTACAAAAAGCAACACTAACATACTGTAATGTTTTGTTTTTATCCCATTTGACTAAATCGTCTTAAGTGAAATATTGAACAGTGAAATATGGATGAGCTCAATATATTTCCATATTATAGTATATCAACCTTTAGCATAATAACTGACAAATGAGCGGTGGGTGTGTACT
The DNA here is from genome assembly GCA_037043455.1 of Cyrtodaria siliqua. Taxonomy (NCBI): domain Eukaryota; kingdom Metazoa; phylum Mollusca; class Bivalvia; order Adapedonta; family Hiatellidae; genus Cyrtodaria; species Cyrtodaria siliqua. The sequence goes on along the minus strand of JAWPHD010006168.1, from coordinate 25,155 downwards.
AGTTGTGTTAAACTAAATGATCATTTCTTGTTCAATATGTAACTTATTTAAAGTAATTATCTCGCCAACAACAGCCAAATTTTACAACATATGTACATCGTTTCAAAACCTACTGACGACGAGGTATATATATAACCTACATATGTTGAGAATCCAAACTTTGTAGACACAGTGTAAACGGCCAGGGTTTAGGAGAACTAGTCCAGACAATACGACGTACACTGGCATATTGGGCTCCTTTACTTGATTTCTTTTTGACAATGCTAAAAATTTACAAGCAGTTTGCATATTCACGGATATATTGTTCCCCCTACATTATGGGTCAACTCATTATGAAAGTAGGTCTTGCGTATTGATATATTTTACTTATGTTAGTAGGCTCTGATGTATTACTAGGCACCAAAGTGTAATTCTTACTTATAGACTTATAGTCCGGGAAATAGTAAGACATTTTGTGTTAAGTTAATATGTCATTATCATATTAATAAGCAGAAATAACATATTGTTAGTAAACAATTCGGCAAAGATGTTTTAACTGCTGCTTTGTTGCTCGAGTGTTTCCGGATTTTCCGGAAAGTCGCGAACAATTACATAGATAATTATGCACTAAATGCAAAATCTAATAATGCGTGCAATGTTTTACGTTTTGTATCCAGTATTTAATTGTGTTCTAAAGATGCACTGATAATTATATCTTAAATTGAGACTTCGATATTGCAATTTTTGTGCCATCACATGTGGCCGGGAAATTTGATCACGTGACAAGTGCATCATCTGCGCGGAAATAGGCGCATGCAGCTATTATAAGATGCGAAACATCCCACAAAACACGCCTCCTAGTCTTCAACTATTGGCTTTTTATAACTTAAAATTTAAAGAAAAAAGCTCTAGAACGAAGCTTTTTGGAAAGCTAAAACTTCACCTTAGATTATGGTTGTACGTCTTTTTTCTATCACCCGATATTGTCACATCGGTGCTACCCATTTTATATCCGGTCGGATAAACGTAATAGTCCAGTTAGCCTGTGACATTTTACCACTCAGCATCACACTAATTGCAACAGAAATGATTAACTGATTTTCTGATACATATATTGCGAAAAATGACAAAAAAAAGTCTAGAAAAATCTAGATAGGGGAAATAAGTTTTTTATAGCTCCTATATTTACGCTTTTCATACAACAACACCAGATTTAGAGTTATTTCTAGCTGCTGCATTTTATTTGGAATAAGACATTTTAATGATATATTACACTATTAAGACCTTAATTAATCATAACAATTATCTCTTTGAACACAATTACAAAATAAAGGTATATGTTAACGCTGTTACTTGAAAAGTGCATATTGAATTACCCCACCCACTGAAATCATAATAGTAAAATTACATGTCGAAGGTAAACCTATGTTATATGCGTTTCTTGTTACAGTTTAAGATCAATACTCAAATTGAGATTGATGATGAAGCGTTGGGTGTAATACCCATTTTATATCCGGTCTGATAACCCGTAGTTTTCTCGGTCAAACCATATTTGGTCAAATAAACGTAATAGTCCAATAGATGTGTAGCCTCATTCGTAATGGTAATACCAACTTAGGCTGTAACTGCGCATATTATTGAAAATACCATATTAATAGCCATAATAGAGCTGACAGGTTTTTAGACAATTCTTTAAAGGCAGAATATGCTTATTAACACATAAACTGAAACAGTGGACGAAGCACTCAGAAGCGTTACAACTTAGAGAATTACGCTAACAAATAAACTGAATAAAACTAAACTGTACACACTATGCCGAATAAATATCTGTGTACTAATTACGCTGTATCCATAAGCACAACACAGGAAGTGTGCAGATTCAAATGGTTTATTTATACCACAGGTAATTTATGTGAACATGCGAGTTAAAAAGTCAGCGTGCCTTTTTAACGAAGTGTACTTTCTAACCAGTTGCTTCTATTAACGGCTGGTTAAACCAAGAGATTTAATGCAAATTTGACGATAATATTATACACAAATACGTGACACAAAGTCTCTATCATCTCCGTTAACAATAATCATATTCTCGTTTTAAATATGATTGATAACTAACTGTTCCTGCACAAAACTATCAAAACACCATGGGTAAATATCCTTTTATCAAAAGCGGTTATGACCCTATCATTTTGTAACGTACTGCATGCTTGGTGGTGGACCGTTTTACAGTTCGCCACTATGCTTTCCTCTATAATTGTACAATTATCGGACAGGATGTGGACCCTATGATAACGCCTACCTAAAGCCCATTGGATCGGTGGCGTTTGATGTTTGTCTATGATCTTTTTTGTCGTGCCCTTAATGGTTTATTCTCTTGTTGCTCTGGCTTCTGCCAAGTCACTGAGTACCTTCATTGTGGCTTTCTAGGCTATTGTTTATTTTGTATAATATTTACACGAGATATTTTGTTTTACTTATATTGCCTATTGATGCTGCCTTGTTGGTTAGAGATTAGATCATGGCGGGGATTTCTTTATTTACACTGTCCTGTTTTAATGGGATGACAGTATGATAAGTGTGCACCCTAGAACCGGTTTAAACCCCCAGTGGCCTACTTTGCCACTGACCGTTCCAAGGCGGTAGCCCTATTGTCAACCCTTCTGTGTTTGTGATGTCGTTTGCATTTATTATTACTTTTGCCTTCTTGTGTGTCTGTTTGCGTGTTTGTTTCTGTGTTTTGTCGTTGACTGTCCTCCTTGAATGCTACTTTCCTTGTCCGATCTTTTCATATTTCTTTATATAGTTTAGCATATGTAATTGATGTTGCAGCATTATACTTGTAAGTTATACTACTTTTATGCCATAATTCGCAATGTTACTTACTAGTATATTTCAACAACTCATAGCTTTCACCATTGAATTATAATGCCAAATATATACTGAAAGGAAAAAGAAACGCGACACGGGAATTTCCGCTATATATTGTATATACTGCACACTTAATTCCATATATTTTCTAAGGAAATCCCAAGATGTTTTGAAAAAAAAAGTTGCAGTTAGTTAGAGAAAGGACACAACTGTGATGTTGTAGTCACAGTACACGTTGTAACAAGAAATTCATAAATGTTGAAGTTCCTCTTTGAAAAATTGAGCCAGTTCAGTGCTGTATTTAACGTAAAGAGTTTGCAAAATTTTGCATCCTAAGTTGGCTCACATGCTTGAGCCAAACGCGTACTCTATCAATAATGAAACTTTGCAGGAATACTAGTTGCTGTTTTAGTCTTTTATCCGAAAGGAAAGATCTTGCGTAGCCATGTACCATTCGATTAACAGCAGCATATTGTACATACAATATATTGCGGAAATTCCCTTGTCGCTTTTCTTTTTCCTTTCACTATAGTACAACATCACAAAAAGCTTGAATAGTCCCCTTACCGATTTATATATTATTTGCAATTTGATTTGCATGAGCATTAGTCCTTTTAGGGTTGATCATTATAGACACATGGCATGATACCACACACTGTCACATTATACTGACACCAGGCCGACCAGTCCTAGGACTACCATTTATATGCTGATATGCTATATGCTGATATGCTGAGCGTCAAGCAATGGAGCTACAAGTATCATTTTTCTAAAGTCACTGGTATGACCAGGCTGGGTATTGACCACCTCCTGCATGCGAGGCGGATGCTCTACCATTACACCACCGCTGTGATTCTTAGCATTTGTAATTGTGTCATGCCATACTGCAAGGTGAGGTAAAGTACTAATACTGCCGAATTACAAGTAGTTTGTATTACCGTTGTAGGCATAGATATCTACAATTTACCGTTCTGATCGATGCAAGAGCTCTATCAAGTCACTAGCACAAACTATCCTGGTCACCACTTATTATTAAAAGTGATATTTTCAAGAATGAATGTCATGTTACAAAAGCACTAGAAGAGGCTGTTGACATTTGAAATCTCTTCACTTATGTTCTCGTAGTGAACTATTATTAAATTAGTCCATAATTTTGAGTAGGAAACATATTTAAGCCACAAAATATTACCGCCATAAGTTCGTGTTTATCTGATTTCCCTTCTGATTTTGAAATAATTTTACTTTTTTGGTATGCTAACTTTTTAATGTGTGTTGATATATGTTGGTCATGTTGGTCATGTATGCACTACCTATACTGCCAAATGACCCATTGGCCCTGCTTCATAGTAAGCAAGGTCATTCATATTGCACAATGCAAAAGTGCACTAGTTCTTAGATATGTTCGTGATATGAAATTGAAATGATAAATTTGGCATATGTTTCAATGTATTATTATATTCTACTGAGTTGATTGCGTAGGCTTCTAAGTTATAACACTTCCATAAACTATGTTAACTATTTTGAGTTTTCGTTTGTATTAGCGTAGTAAACAGGTTAGTGACTCCATTAACAACATACAATTAAAATGTTAAAGAAGTAACCCGCCAAATAATGGCAAAATTACACTAAAAAAACGTTTATTAAAACTCTATCCACGTGTTCAGGTCATACAATTATGTATATGTACCGATTAAACGTATTAACGGGTTCGTAAAATACCCGTGACTGAATATACGTAAACATAATTATGAGTTGATTACTCTTAATTTGCCGCTCCAGTTTTGGACTTTGTCCTGGCTGGTTAAAGCCGTTTATATTGTGTCTATAGAGTTTGGATTCTCAAAATGTGTAAGTAAGGATTCTCAAAATGTTTTAGTTATATACAGGTTTAGAAACGGTGTATATTGTAAAATTTGCCACTTGAAGGGCCTTTAACATGCCACAATCTGACCCAAAAGTATATTCCAATGAGCAGGGGTCATACTGGTTATGTTTTTCTAGCAGATAATTGCCAAATCAAGTGTGTAACAAGGGACAGTATACATGTAGGTGATCACAGTTATAATCTAAAATATGTCGTATTATGACTATAATTTTGTATTTACAATAGTTTTGGGGCAAAAATACTGTAGTTTTGTATTGCAAATATCAAAAAAACACTAACAGTTTAGAAAAATGTTAATTACCATGAGTTTTTCAATACGGGATTTTTCTAGCCCGAGTGAGGATATGTTCGCATATTCAAACGAGTGCGCTAGCTTGTGTTTCTTTATTAGGACGTATTTTCATGAGTATCGTCACTCGGGATAGAAATTCGGTATTGAAAAAGTCATGATGATAAAACTCCTTATAATTTCCTTATCTCTCTCCAAAGTTATTATCAAAGAAGGTTGGATCACAGAGGTCATCTTTTGCTCGCAAAGAATGCATACAGTTTATGTAAGTCAAGTAATAAGAAGTATCCTTGCTCAAGGTATTGTGTTTTATCAAGCACAGTCAAATATGTACAGATTTACCGGCATTTGTGTTTTTTAAACTTTGTCATACTGCGACTACTTAATGCTTTTCACAATAATAGTTGATGTGCAGATAAAGTGTTTCTGTTGCAAATACGTAAAGAAATAACATTTTAATGCCAACGACTTGGGTATTTATAGTTGCCGCCAATGCCGTCGATTATCATACATTAGTCAATGTTTCACCACTAATGCTTCATCGTCGATCTTATTATGAATGTTTACACCAAAATGTTCTATGAAACTGCCTATAACTCAATTTTACATTGAAATGCAGATATATTGTAATTAAGTGGGTGAGGTAATTCAATAGGCGAATTTTAAGAAACAGTGTTAAAATAGGCATTTGTATGCATCGTTCAAACTTTTCAATTTGTATTATTTAGCTATGTATTTATATCGTAATACCTCATTGAAATGCATTATTCTTAACAAAATGTTGCAGATATACATACACAAAAATCTGCAGTGATTTTATGACAAACGTACATTTTTGAGCCATGAAAAAACATTTTTCCCCTATCTAGATTTTTCTAGATTTTTGTGTGATTTTTTGCAATATAAGTATCTATCAGAAAGTCAGAAAATCATTTTTGTTGCTATTAGTTTGATGTGGGTTCACAGGCCAACTGAACTATAAGTGGCGTTGACGTAATTACACTATGTATATGCGGTCTGATATTACTATATACATATCAGTAGTTAGTGTACGAAGTGCACGTGATAACAATTATGGGTACTGCTTGATACAGTTCCATTATTTACAATATAGGACCTATGTTATAATATCATCAACAATTCCCATCTCCCACAGAGGTTGCTGTCAAATATTTCCTAATATATGCGTAAACCTCATTTCATTTATCAACAAAACATGAATACATGATTTAGATATATACGATCATGATTCAGATTTACATTTTCTGAAAGTCATACGTACTGAATATATGATTAGTCGAACAGAATCGTCAGAATATGCAGAAAAAAATCTTCACACTGATCATAACACATTAATTTGTAAAACAGTCTCAATGTTTTTTCCAGACATAGTGTTACTATTGTAGCATGGTCGAAGACATTTCCTTTGATGAATGCAGAACATTAAATCGTTTAATTTAGGATAACTAAAGGGGCGTGGCTATACCGTACTACAACTACCAGATAGAGAAATTTAGAGAACGGACGTCACTCTGATGTCACAATGTTACTAAGTACACCATGCTACAAAAAAGATAGTCTGTCTCAGCTCGTTGGTTATTTAAACACCTCGATGGGCTACGTCCATATCCAGTCAGGACGCACGGGAACGTAAACACGTGCATAGACCTAAGTGTTCTACTCATTTCACCACAGTAGTTTGACGCAAAATAGTCCCATTATCGGGTCACGTGCTGTTTAATTAAAATGTGTATGACCTTATAAAACACACTATAAATCGAAAGTGACTGTATAAAAAACGTCAAAAGTGTGCAAGTACATGTGTTATATAATGTTCTTTGATATAGTTGTTGAATAAATGTCTTAAAACTCTTTACTTGTCATTATTGTGATAAACGCCGTTCGTTATTAAATTTTGACGTTTTTTAAATCCATTTTATTGTCAAAAGTTTATTTTGTGCGCCCATTTGGTGTCATTACAGATTTTCCTAATATTTTGGAATTAGTCCGATACCTCGACTACGATTTCTGAAAACATTAGGAAAATATGTGATGACACCAAATGGGCGCACAAAATGAACCATCCTCACTAACGGAAAGTTCGTTAATCAGCCCCAATGGCTGAAATATGCGGTGTGAACATTCTGAACCATGTAAATTGACGATCTCGAAATTAGGGATTCAACTGCCCAGCAGTGTGTGAGTTATTCAACAATATTGTTTAACATATTACCCAATTAAAACAATCGAACTAACAGTATTTCGGTAAACTATTTATAACGTATTCGATATTTGAAAAATACCCCCATGCGGAACCTCAGGAAAGGAAGACGCCATTTTGATTGAAAAGTGACACTTCGGGTCAGCGTTTTCTTCTAATTTGAGAGGATTTTATCAGAATATGGCCAACAAGGAATGTTATAAAGTGTTATAATGAGGAGTTTAAGCAAAATAAAATGGTATGTATCATGTTATGTTGGATACTTTCGTTGTAACTGGTGTTAAATGACGGACCTGCGAACAGCTGATTTTGTTAAAAATGCAGGAAATTTGGCTGCTGGACGCGAGATCCCAAATGGGCGGTTTGGGAGGCTTTTCGCGAAATATTTTTATTAAAAAGGCGCAATTTTTACAAATCTTTGATTGGTTGAAATTTGTATAATTGTTCACGATTGTTTAATAACTTTTAAATGCGCTAAAATTTAAAAAAAATCGGTCTCTTTGTTCCTGCCTGCTTGTATGGTTAGCCATTTTTTTCACATTGGGTCGAATTTCCGTAGTTCTTGGTCAAAAAAAAAGATATTTCAGTTCATTTTGGAAATATTTGATTTTAAGAAACACATCAATATTTATTTGCGATTTATATAAGTACTATTTTGATGGTTTTGGCGTGATATTTGTTATTTGGCAATAACCTAAACACAGTTGGTATAAATCGTGTTAGGGGGCATCTCACAGTTATTACAGTACGTTCGCGGTGCACAGTTCTGTTTACAGTCCACACAGCTGCAACATTTTTTTTCGTCATTTTTGTGGAGACTGCTCATTAAACTTGTTTATAGATCTACTTTAGATTAAAATTTGACATCAGTATTGTTTCATAATTATTTTTTTAGTTATTTGTAATTTACAATATATTTTAATGTTCATTTACTGCAGATGCTATGGCCAGTGTCAAAATTCGCAAGATTTAAAATTAGAAAATTGTTTAAAAATTAACATTTTGTTTTTTCGGATTCTTTGTATGTTACTGTGCTAGAGTAGCTTGTTTCCGTTGATTTTTTTGTACAACTGAACTAGGATATTTAGTAAACAGGCTTAGGATATTGATTGAACTCTGTCTATAATTATTGTATGTATGTGTGCATATATATAAACACACCCAGTGACCCTTCATTTTGTGGTTAGAGTCTCTGACTTGAAATCACTTGCTCCTCACCACTGTAGGTTCGATCCCTCAGGGACATAGGAATCTTTATGGGAGGAAGCTATCCAGCTGGCTTGCGGAACGTCGGTGGTAGTACCCAGGTGCCCGCACGTGCACGAAAATTGCCCGGAGGGGCACCTGGGGTCGTCCTCCACGAGTGGAAGCTGGAAAGTCGCCATATGACAGCTGTTGGTGCAACTATAAAATTCAATTTGTTTTGTATAATTAATGCACATTTTAATAAAAGGCGGTCCGGGTTGGCTAAAGGGGGAGGCTTATCTGTGACATGGAACTGTAATGTATATCTGTTTGTTTATTATATACATAGCTTCAACATATTCAGGTACCAAATGTATAAAAAACAACATTTTTTAAAAATAGTGTGTTGTTTTTTATACATTCCTGGACGGATGAATTGAAAACTGTTTGCAAAATGTAATTCACTGTATAAAACCTGTGGGTGGGGTATGACACGCAAAGGCATTTTTTTTATATAATGATGTCATCAAATATTTTCTTTTATAAACATACCTATGATTATAAATATCCTTTTTTTAACACTTTAGATCCCCTCCACCCCCAACACCACGCGGAATCATTGACTCGACTGAGTATGAATGCCATGCCCAAACACTGGAACTTCTTAAATTTTCCCCATGAACTTCCAAATTTGATATGCAGGAAGTTCAGACTTCCTAAATTTGAACCTTAGTGGAAGCCCTGGTGATATGGAACCACATTGTTGATAAAATTTAATAGAACCCTTAATAGAAGTTTACAGCATCATATTTAAACATGTTCAGCATGTTTGTGCAGTTAAACTATATTATAACCTTATTATTGCAAAATTTCATAAAGAATATCAACAGAAAACTATTTTCAACCCCAAAATAGAGCTTTTGCTAACTGTATGTAAAGCGTCTTATGATGGTCAAAACAAGACGTACTTGGCATATAGCTAATACATAGAGGATCTTAAACGAGTTCCCATTTCATATAAGATTTATGAAACGAGTTATGAATTATTTTAATTTTAACGAGCCGAGTTAAAATTAAAAATAATTCATAACGAGTTTCATAAATATTATATGGAATGGGAACAAGTTTAAGTTCCTTTTTATCACATAACATTGCAATCAAATTAGTAAAAATGGACATAGAACCGCCACGACGTCAGACACACTTTAGCGCCAAAACGTCATAAAATGTGTGACATAACGTTGCATATAAAAGAGTTTTGTGTTTTAACTCTTTACAAAATAGCAGTCTCCCGCCAACTTTTTAACAAACCAACAACAATGTTTTGTATAAAGTGCATTTTTTTATAAGCTGTCACAAATAATAAGTTTATGACTCAGATCTGGGTGAATGTGTAATAAATAAAATATTTTCAGCTAATAAACTTGGGTAGTGTTACAGGTTTAACTCAACCAATCAAAATCGTTCCAGGTTGTATTACACGTGTGTCATACAATAGAATATTAAATGGGTGTTCGACACTGCTAACAAGGGACGTTATTTGATAAAAGTGTTTCTTAGCACAGACATAATTAAAAAAAAAAATGAGTTCAAACTGAATGTCACACAGGTGGGTTATGGGGTGGGGGTGTAGTGTGGGTGTGGGCATATAGTTGCCGTCATGTCCGTCTGTCCAGTTTTCTTGTCCGCTTAACTCCTACTACATTTTCATCCGATTTTCATGAAACTGTATAGGAAGTATCAGTATGATGTCTAGTAGCACACACTTTCAGGATGTTTTAGTTAAAACAAAATTGGGCGGAGTTACGGGACTTTGCGTTTTTTTAAAAATATATAAAACTTATAAGCTCAACTCATCCGACATTTTCCATCCGATTGTATTTCACATGTGCATCTTTATTCCGGAAACATCCATCGATTCTACCGATTTCTTGTTTAAACTTGCTACCTAGTTTGTTAGAAGATATAGCCTGGCGGGGATTTTTTATTTTGGATGACAATAGGATAAGAGAGGTTTGTTAAACTGTAGTACCTGGTTTATAATCCCAGTGGCCTTTTTTTGCCATTTACCATTCCAGTGCAGTATCCATATTGTTAACCCGTTTGTGTTCATGAAAATTGCAATTAAATCTCAAAATGAAACCCTTGTATCAAAAATTACTTGAAAAGCTATAACAGATTTTGCATTTCCATGGCATTGGTATATGGAGGCCATTTAAAAAGCATAGTACTGTCAAGCAAATTCAACTGTTTTTTGTTTGATTTCAGGCCAAGTGACAAATCTTCTATTATCTACAAACGTGTGTTGTTGTTTGCAATGTTAGCAAGTGTTGTGGAAATTATCAACTTGTGATTAACAATATGACTATAGACTGTATATTGTAGATGAAAAAAGCTTTCAATTTCAAAATTAACCCTTAACCCGCTAAGGGCGACTACAATAGCTGATCAGGGTTTACAACGTCCAGCTGCTGATCATTCATTTGCCCCAAAACACCCCTTTGTCACATAAATGGAATGGTCTTAATTCAAAGAAAGAACAGTCCATTATACATATGTAGCGGGTTAAGGGTTAATTACAACAGTCATAGTTATTAACCCTTAAACCCCTACATATAATATATAATGGACTGTTCTTTCTATGCATTAAGACCATTTCATTTATGTGACAAAGGGGTGTGTTGGGGCAAATGACTGATTAGCAGCCGGACAATGTAAAGCAGAGCTACAGATCAGCTTTTTGATCAATTGGATATTTACCCATCGGTATTTATTTGGGTATTTCATGATTTCATTTGGATAAAATAAAACAATAACAGTTTGCGACATTGTTCTGGGGTGGCATTCCACTAATATTGTATACGCAAAATCTAATAAAATCAACTTCTTTTAAAATAGGCTTTATACATGTACAAGGTGACTGGGTGTCCCATCAACAACCCATATTTTGCTCAGTTTGCATTGGTTGTTTTATCATTTGACAGCTTCGATTACATATTGGCACCGTACCCAGGCTTTTTATTGGGTATTTTGGCATTTTAATTGGGAATTTAAGCATCCAACCCCTTTAATTATTCAAATAATTAATATTATAAATAAATGATTGCAAATGGGACACCATGAGTTTTGAATAAATGAAATATTGCTGGGTGTCACTTTTACATGTTAGTGATGAGCGCGGCGGATTTGTAACCGGAGGCCCCGGGTTCAATCCTCCGTGGTGCCACTGAGTTCCGTCGGTGTGTTCTTGGGCAAGACACTTTACCTTAGCCTCGTCCGTCGGATGGGGACGTAAACCGGGCGGTCCCGTGTATCGGTCTATCCTCCGAGCACGTTAAAGAACCATAGGAATCTATTCGATAATAAGAGTAGGGCAGGTTCCCGGATTCCTATGTATCCTTCCCCTCTCTTTGGGGCGGCTCTAAATAACCTATACTGTGTTGATGAGCCGTTAAACAACATTCAATTAAACATCTTTTGTTCTTTTATTGCAGTAGGATGAGAATTCGAATGGAGATGTCAGTTGTGTTGATGCAGATGGAGGGATATTTTCCATTTCCGGACAGTGGAGTCACCCCTGCAGCCCTATATATCTAAGTAAGTCCTATATACTAATACTGTCAGTAATTTGAAGAAATTCATTTTCATTTTCTGTTTAATCTGGGGTTTTATTTAAAACGTTTAGTAACCAGAACATACAAATGGAACAGTCTATTAAATAATTTTAGAATTATTTTTATTTTTGAATTTTGTGATTCTTGGTTCCAAGAAACTCATTTATACTCAATGAGTGATACAAACAGTCTTAATCTGTTTCTCACAGCAATTAAAAAGCTCATTCAGTTCTGAGAACACACTGATTTGCATCATAATTTAGCATGACATGATGTCGTAATATGATACCTTATCATCCCTTATTTTTTAATAGTTTTATCTTTATATATTTACATTAATTTTTAATTAATAACATACTTCATTTTTCACCAATTTTTGCGCACAATATGACCTATTTATGTGTCGAAGTGCCGTAAAACACCATTAATTCATTCATAATACCCGGGTTTGATGTCATAATACCAGAAAGTGATGTCATGATAGAAACAACCAAATGAACATTCTGATTGGTTCATTGCAGTGATAAAAATTGGACCAATAAAACCAGTTAATTTAAAGCTCATTACATTCTCAGAACACACCGAGGTTTTACTGGACATTGAGTAATGAGGTTCTTGAAACCCAGAAACACAAAATTCTAATAATAAAATAATTCTAAAATTAAGACTGTTGTGAATGAAAATGTTAAAGTAGTAAATTATATGCATTTTGTTTTAAATATGTTATACTGAAATTCCCTGAAACGGATACATTGAAGCTAATTTATTAAAGGGACACACAGCAATCTTGATTTTTTAAAACCCCACAATATCCTGATAGTTTTTCTACTTGACTTGTAGATCTATTTGTTCAATCATTAAAAAGACACACTGGCAGAGACTAATCCTAAAGTGTTTATCAATCATGAAAACTGGCATCTCGATTGATTAATTCAGTACCATATTAACTTGAAACCTGCTTGCGTAAAAATTCAATTTTTACTTTTTCTTTGTTGTTCTTCCATAACGTTATGTTTAAATATGTTATTGGCACAATATAACCAGCAGTTATTAATATGCAAAACAATTTGCTGTATACTACTCTTATAATTAATATTAATGATTGAAAAAGTGCAAGTTATGTAGAAAAACGGGAAACAGGAGGCCGGGAGTTTTAAACAAAAATCAAGATTGCCGTGTGTCCCTTTTATTTAATTGTTTTATTTAAATGTTTTTTCTGTTTGTTATAACAGTAAATGTTTATTAAGATGTCGCTGATGGCAAAGGACGCAAAATGTCAATCTTTTTTTTATCTTGCCTGGTTAAAAGAAACAGTCTTTATCAGGTTTGTCATTCTCTTAAACACTAAAACAGCATGGACAAATTCAAGCTTTCAAAAGCATTTTGGGTGAAAATAAACCGTAATTGATGTATTTTGGGTGAAAATAAACCGTAATTGATGTGTGTCTCAAAACGCCTAAAGAAATTTATAATACTGTACTTGTTTTGAGACCAAGTACATTTTTGTCGACCTGATCTAAAACAAAATATTTTTTTCCAACGTATATCTACTTAGATATGATTTATCACAGGCAATAATTTCAAATTGCATCAAATACAGCGGTTGTTTATGCAGGCATTGTGTGATGTTTTAGAAACATCACCAGAAATGTGGATGTAGTCATGCCGCAGTGATTTTGTTACCTGCGAGTCCTGCATCTAGGACTCGTAATACCTGCTAGGGACTCACAATTAAAAAATATATGCATCCACAGGACGCATAGATATCGGACAAGATTTCTTCTGAAACAGATAACGTCCTCTCTCTGGTCATTAAAATCATGGACATATCAATATTAACTCTTAGCCTGCTAAGGGCGACCACAACAGCCTTTGCAGCCAGTGTAAACTCAGATCAGCCTGCGAGTAATTCGCAGGCTGATCAGGGTTTACACTGTCTGGCTGCTCATCAGTCATTTAACCAAAACACCCCTTTGTAGCATAAATGGAATGGTCCAATTTCAAAGAAAAGACAGTCCATTATACATTCATAGGAGGCTAAGGGTTAAAGGCAACCCAAGTTGAGAAAATATTCTCTTATATTTAAGTCAGACTGTTACATAGAAATGTACAAGTAGAAAATTACTGTTTTATTACTGTTTTATTATCCTTTTTTTTATTTTGATATTTTTTCAGTGTGGAGGCTGGTTGGAAGGTCGGAAGTTCTGGAATTGAACCATGTTCTTATCTACACTGTTGTAAAGAAAGAATGTATACCTTCACTTGGAAGTATAAATTGTTAGCTGAAGCTGGTAAGGGCATATAATTATAATATATATCTTTACTTTTTAAATGCCAGAAGGGAAGCAGAGCTACAGATAAGCTTTTTGATCAATCCAGTATTTACTCATCTGTACTTAATTGGGTATTTCATGATTTCAGTTGGGTAAAATAAAACAATAAAAGTTTGCGACATTGTTTTGGGGTGGCATTCCACTAATATTGTATACACAAAATCTATTAAAATCAACTTCTTTTACAAGCACATTGACCTCTTGTTTTTAATTGTGAACAAACTTGTGAAAAAATACCTAGCCGAATTTCGGCCCGTAGCCTGATAGCAGGAAGCAGGAAAAAAGTCCTGCTTGTAGTTGTCCATCATTAAAGGGGTTGATGCACTATTTTCACTTGAAAAAAACTGAAAGAATTGTCAAAATGCCATGAAAGACAAAGGAGATATGACCTATTTACAATTTGCAAAGAACATAAATGGAGGCGGCCATCTTTGAACGATGACATCATCGCGCCATTTTACCATATAAGGCATATTGACAAAATACATTTTAAAGCAAAGAAAATCACAGCAAATTCATTAAAAATAAATATACAGATGTAAAATGTATAAATTGTATGATAATTTTTCATTTGCAGTAATTTTCTCTTGTGCATCTTGTTTCTCGTCTTCAAAATAAATTAATATGCGTCTAGAAAGTATTCAATTCCAAATAATTTAGCAGTAGATTTGTAGCAAAAAAACATCCATCAAATTATAGGATATTACACATACTAAGGAGTTCCATCTACCAGTATTATTATTATCTTTTCCAGGACCGGTCCAGAGTTGCCAGTCTATGTTGAAAGATAATCCAGAGTTGCCAGTCTATATTGCCAGTTATGGAAGCCAAGTTGTGTTTAACTGTACTTCATTGAAGATAAATAAAGTATTATAAAAAACAACAAAAAACACATTTCTTCAGAATGTTTGTGTCGGGGTACAGGCTTGGATTGCTTTGTTATCATTAGCTCTACTGATCAGAGATCAGCAGAGCTTATGCCGTGGTGCGGTGTCCGTCGTCCGTCTGTCAGTCCGTCCGTAAACTTCAGGCCTCTACATTAACTTTTGGATCCACTTGTCCTAAATCCACTTGTCCTGACCTATAATGAACTTGTCCGAATATGAAATCTCAATTTTTTACTGTAAAGGCATTAAAACATGTAAAATAAAGCAGTTTGGAACCAGAAAAGAATGATCTTTTATTGAAACATTTCGACATTTCTATTCAGAGATTGCGATACGATGAAGCGTGATACATGTACACAATCCGCAAAGCGGTCGTATGTGATTGTCGGAAATTGTTCAAGCGATTTTTATTTCGTAAAATTTATGATTAGCGTATAATTTGTTGTATTTTATTAACAATATTTTCACAACATAAGGAATGCTTTTTGTCATTCAAAATCGGGAGAATAAAACGTCAAATACAGGGATCCCAAGCAACGTGTTGCGACAAGCAACTATCTATATATACACTATCTATATATATCGGCAGGGAAAATCCTGCCGCGCATGCGCAAAACTGTCTAGTTTACAATCACTTCCTGTTAGACAACACTCGCTACGGTGAGGTTTGAATTTTGTCATTTGGCGTGGGTTTTCAGCGTATTTTGGCGTGGTATTTCATTTTGATTTTGTTTCATTTTTTTTTTCTACTTGCCCGATCGGACAATCAGGATTCAGAATCGACTTGTCCGGACCCAAGTCTGGGTTGCCAAAACCTATCGGACAATGTTAATGTCGAGCCCTGAACTTTTTTTATAGCGACTACTCCTCTGAAACTTCTGAATGGATTTTCATGAAACTTTACAGAAATGTTGCCCATGAAGTCTAGCTGATCCAATCAAAAATTCATGTTGATGTGAAATCCAAGAAATCTAAAAATAGATTTTTAAAAAACAAGTTTGTAGCGACTACTTCTTGTAAACTCTAAGTGATATTGATATGGGACTTTTTCTAAAATGATCAGCATGACATGATGTTGGTCATTGTCGAAAATCGTTTTGATTCGACGTTAAACATGGCTGCCATCTTTGTTTACATAGAGTTATTTAGTAAAAACTCAAACTACTTGACGGATTTCCATGAAACTTCACAGGAATGTTGCTCTTGATGTCTAAATGATCCTAGCAACATTTCAGGTTGGTCGGAGGAAATTCAAGATGGCCGCCACAGCTAAAAATAGATTTTCAAAAAAGAAGTTTTGTAACGAGTACTTCTTGAAAACTATATGTGATATTGATATGGGACTTTTTCTAAAATGATCAGCATGACATGATGTTAGTCCTTGTCGAAAATCGTTTTGATTCGATGTTAAACCTGGCTGTCAGCGGCTATCTTTGTTTAGAGTTATCTAGTAAAAACTTGTAGCGACTATTCCTCTGTTACTACTAGATGGATTTTCATGAAACTTCACAGGAATGTTGCTCTTGATGTCTAATTGATCCTAGCAAAATTTCAGGTCGGTCAGAATTTCAAGATGGCCACCGTAGCTAAAAATAGATTTTCAAAATACAAGTTTGTAGCGACTACTTCTTTAAGTGATATTGATATGGGACTTTTCGAAAATGATCAGTATGACATGATGTTGATCCTTGTCAAAAATTATTTTGATTTGATGTTAAACATGCCAGCGGCCATCTTTGTTTACATAGAGTTATATAATGAAAACTTGTAGCGACTACTCCTCTGAAACTACTTGACGGATTTTCATGAAACTTCACAGGAATGCTGATCTAGCTATCAAAAGCCTATCGGTAGAGCTTCAAGGTCATTGACCTCATGTTATTCATAGACTGCAAAAATATCCCTGAATGTTATACGAACATCATTAAAGAAACACATGGCAATTTTGATTTCTTCCAGTATCTGGAATTATTTTATTTAGATTATAATAAAATGATTTGACATTCGTGCGTTATTAAAGGTAAACATTGAATGGAATTAATACATCAAGTAGTAATGTTCTTGTAAGATTGGCATGTGTCTCTTTAATATATACTAAGAGCTTATCCAGAGTGTAGCACCATCTTGGTAGCAAAGTGGATAAGGCCTAGTGCCAGTACTATTGCTGCAGACCTCTGCATGTGGGTTCATTCCCTGGCATAGGCATGTCTGATGATAAACTCCATCTCGTTTCTCTCTGAGGTAGATGTCCCAATTTTACCTAATATGATGTGTTAACAGGATATAAAACATTTGATTTCATATTTCAGAATAAGCTACAGTTTGAAGGGACAGGAAAAACAAGTTGAGTCGGCTTTCGAATTTCAAGGTCACAACCTCCCCTATCAGTTATTTTTTTGTTAGAAGGTCAAAGGTAAGGGTTATATTGTCGGACAGCTCGACATAGTTGTCTCATGGCGTTTCGGTGTATTTGCGTGCCTCCGCCCGATCTTGTCCGGGCTATAACTTTGCCATACGTAGAGTGATTTTGAAATAACTTGGCACACACGATCACCATAAGAGGATGATATGTCGCGCGCAACACCCAGGACTCTAGCTCAAACGTCAAGGTCACACTTAGAGGTCATGCAGTTCGATCTTGTATGGGCTGTAACTTTGTCATGCATAAATGGAATTACTTCGGCAGAAATGATCACAATACCCAGGTCCCAGATCAAATGTCACACTTAGAGGTCATGCAGTCCATGCAGTCCGATCTTGTCCGGGCTGTAACTTTGTCATACATAAAAGGATTTTGCAATTAGTCGAGCAGAAATGATCACAATACCCAGGCCTCCAGCTTACACAGTGTTCAGGGATATCCCATGGGCAACCACGTTGGATAACGTTGTGTTACCTATGGCCACCGATGGTAATATTTGATACTACCTCAGCTGTAGAGTTGCGAGAAGATTGGTTATATCGGCGAACCGACGGTGAGAGTAACCGATGCGAGAACCCTGAACGCACCCACTGATCTACTTTCATGGCCAATCCAGAAGCGGATTCAGGTTTTGTGAATAGGTGCTGCGTAACTTCTGAAATAAATAATTTACGAGAAAAACTCGGACATTGAACGTTTTTTTGTGTGTTTTGTGTGTTTTGTGTGTTTTTGACGGGTCGCTTTTTTGTTGTAAGCTGACAACCATATTGGGACCACACTTCGTCCGTCGTTGTTAAATTGGGTCAGCGCGACATCCATTATGGCGGCTATTGCTATAAAAGGTCGAAACTTTATTTAAAAAAAACTTCCAAAGATTAAGAACCACTGAACATAATTATATCGACATGTTTTCTTTACTAATGAATGCCAACCCACAGGCTTGCATTGCGATAGTAAAGAAGGATATAGAGCATATGAGTTTATTGTATATGTTATAGTAAAGAGCCATTACTATATATACATAATAACACTATCTCTTCTTCTCTCTATATTTCTATTCTATCATAAATTAATGCAAGCCTTTGGCTATAGACTATACAGTTTGTTCAAATATAAGTATAAAGTATAACAAAATAAATATATGCGCCTCCGTGGCCGGGAACGTAAAGACGTTGAGTTTCACACCATTATTCAGGGCAAATTACCAACTTTCCTGATTTTAGGGAGGGGATTTATGCTTGTGTTGATTAGATGGTGGCAGAAAGATCGGGACTCTATTTTTAAAAAAATCGTTTCTTCAACAAAATATACAGAAACTTTTAAGTCCTGCATCCATTCTGCATATTTTGTTTAAAATCATACACAGATCTAATAACTAGGATATAGGAAACTTCCGATCAACCGGTGTAGTAGCTAAACATCACGTGGTTACCCTTTCAAGTTTACCAAGTGAAGTTTTCGAAGTTCTTATTTGCTCAAAGTATTTAGTACTGAAAATACCAAAATAAACTTTACAGTTTCACATCTCTTTGTTATATGTCTGAAATTGTTTAATAACTGAACTAGAAGTCAGAGGCGGATCGAGGATTAGTGATATTAGTAATGGGTTGCATGTAACTTTTGAAATAAGTAATTAACGAGCAAAAACAAGTTTAGCCCGCTGTGTTTGTTGTTTTTGTTTTTTACGGGGTCACGAAACCATTTTTTTTTGTGCAAGTTTGGGTTCTTCTTTCAAATCTGGTCTAGTTTTTAGAATGCATGTACATATGTTCACACGTCTTGCGATGTTATGGATGGTTAGATCTCCAGACTTGTATCGTCATCTGGAAGCATTGCATTTTTATATAAAGTACATCTGAGATATAATGTAATTGTACTTTATTTATATACGACATGTAATGGATACTTGTTTTAAAATCTGACCCGTGGGAGTCTCCATTTCATATAATAATGTTTACCTTATAGTTAACAAGAGCACACTATGATATCGGAAATTATGATTTCAAAATAGGAGGATGGGGTGGGGATAAAAGCGATAACACGATGGGGTCAACATCTTTTTAAGCACGAGGTAGCATTCCCACACCCCTGCACACACAGACATTCACCACAACAAAATGGGGTGGGTCTGCACAGGATGTATGGAGATGGGAATGTGCGTCTTCTTCACATTTTCTTTCAAAACCTTCGCAGACCATTCTAACATTAAAGGCTTACGTCAACATGAACTGATGCGCAATATAAAATTCCGGCCTGCTAAGGGAGAAGAGGCAGTTACAATACGACAGCGATATTTAAATCATCAGTGGGTGGCAGTGCTATCCTTTTTTTTTTAAAGTCTAAACAATCTTAGGCCATGTTTACAATAACTTTGTTTTTCTTCATTCTTCAGAGGGGCGCACTATTTGTTGTTGAAAAGAGCACTTTTATTATGGATTTTTTTTTGTTTGATTAGGAAAGGTGTTTGAAGTGGTGACGGCGTGGGTGGGGGGCAGTAATCGGAGCTGCGCACATCACACATAATTTAGTTTTCGTGACTCAAGTTTAAACTGAGTTTCGTAAGTAGAATGTGCTTCAAACTCAGTCCTGCAGATTTTAGACACTTCCACCCCCACCCCAACCCCACCTCCACCCCCCACACACCACCCCATCCCCCCCCCACCCCTCCACCCCCCCCCCCCAAAAAGCCTACCTACCTACCGTATTTTTTTTAGAGCATAAAATAGCAGAACCTTTTCTTTTTTTTGGCCAATACGGAAAATACAAACTTTGTTGATTATATAGCCTTTCTAGCCGTTTTAAAGATTGGATTCGGACACAAGATAAGTTGTTGAAATAGCGTGTTAACAGAATATATAACATTACATTCAGACATTAACATGCTAGTCTTTCGAAGTTGACTGAATTGACATCGGCGTAAAAATCGCTGTATTTTGCATGCTTGAAGCTCGATTTGAAAGCACTCAATAAATATTTTGATGTTTTCTTTGACTTATGACATTCGTTTCATTGGTATAAATAATTTCAAGTTGAGGATGTAGTGCCAATAATGTCTACGTATAAAAGAATTTCGATTTTTTTTCAATTTTTTCGGCCATTTCAAGCCAACAAAATGGCGGATTTTCAGGGGTTTTACAATGAGGTACTCCGTGGGGAACTATTTTCAACGTTGCTATACAGTTGTCAAGTGAGTGGAGATGCGCAAGAAAATGACCACTTGCGTCCTGACTAATCGGTGTTTAAATAAGCTAACTGGCTGAGACCAGACTCCATCTATTACATATTGTGCATTTTTGCTCAATGTTTAAAAAGGATTGCCAACATACCTTTGACGGTGCAAATAAAAAAAATATATATATGGGGAAGCAAACGTTTACAGTTCGATGAAGTACAATGTATATACATGTACACATCTTTATGTTTGTATACCATTCGGACGGATTGTTTAATTCAAACTGTAAAGTTCGTTAAATGTTCATTTCAATATTTCGTGGGACGGTTCGATCAAATAAAAGAAATAGTTCATTGAAATAAATTGGTATCCTCCTATATATATATGGAAAAGGACCTCGAACTGCCATAAACATATAGGCCATGTCATATATGACGATGCAAACACAAATGATTTGTGACGGTCGGTATGTGGGAGGGGGTGTTCCAGCAAACATTGTACAGTTCATATAAATCAAATGTATTTGTAAACACACATTTCTCTTACTTAATACACTTAAGTTTAAACATGCGTTTCGTGCACACATGTTGTTTTGTTTGTATACAGTTTGGTAGGATTATTCCATCCAAATTAAACGAACACTTCTTAAAATGCTCATACACATATTTCGTGGGAATGTTCCATCCAAAATGTAAGAAAGAATTAAACAACATTCAATCTCAGGACGGTGAGAAAATTAGCGTCAAATGAATGCTATTTCTTTTTTATCATATCGATCTGCTTAATTCTGCCGAGAAACAGGGTGCCTGAGATAAAACCTTATCTCGGCAGTTACGTTTTTATACCGTCAGGTGGCCTTCTTTTGATGACGTCAGCTCCTCTTTTGATGACGTCAGGGTATATTTTATTACATCTGGGTAATTTTGAACGGAAAAAATGTGAAAAAATGGAAAAAAAAAGGTAAATTAAATTATTTTAAACGATCAACATGATAAATAGAATACCATGTTAGTGCCTGATCATATATATCCAGTTTATCAGGTTCGGCACGAAAAAAATGAAGCCCTCGGCACAGCCTCGGACTTGATTTTTTTCTCAGCCTCACCTGATAAACTGGATAGGATCAGGCACTAACATGATATTCTCTATATACATCTTTTTTCGTGGGGATGTTCCCACCAAAGACTATATGAATAGGTAATATGAAATAGGCACTACCTATGTAACGGGCAAAGCAATTTGATAGCATGTACACTTTTTACCCATCTCTATTTTAAGGGTCAGGGGCCCGTTTTATTAAACATCTTATGGTCAACTTTAGCGTAAGTTTGTCGTAGGATGATCGTACGTCTTTTTACGCGTATTATGAACAAAATCGTACGATATTTTTATTAACGATATCGTAACTCCTGGTCGTAAATTTACGACTGGTCTAGGGCAATCTTAAACTCACTAAGATATCGCAAGTGTCGGCCGCAATACCAATGTTTAACTACCATTAATAGTCGGAGGATTTATTATGTTATAAAATGAAATTGTTCAAACATATACTAAGGAAGAATGCTTATATGTCATGGATCTCTTGTAACTATGTATATGTACTTTTCCTTTCGTGCGTGTGAAAAGAATTACAGAAAATAATTACAAACAACTTTTATAACACTGGATTGCATTATATTTGAATCCTTACTTATTTAAAATAAGTATTAACAAACAATAAAAACAGCTGTAAAATGTATCACATTGAACATGGTGAATAACTCTTAAATAAATAAAAGTTAAAACAGCAAAGCTCGACTATTAAAACATTGAATTTGGCCATGTCATAAAGAAGAAAACATTTCTTAAAACTAAATCTTCTAAGCTCTTTAAATATTGAAAACCAGCTAACATGTAAAAGCTTAACGAGCATGTCCAAAAAGTTAATTTCAACAAGCCAATTTAGTGAAATAACAGGCCTCTACTGTTGTAACCACATATCCAAATAAGAAATGAACATATTCACACGTCTCGTCTAACAGGGGCGAGACTTAGAAGTAAGTGCGAAACTTTGTTTAAATAAAAGCTTGTTAAAAAAAAAGTTAACTAAGTTTGAAACATCTAGCATGTCTAGTGCATATTGTTGGAGAGAAACAGACATAAACACAAGAAGTTATCCACCCTTTGCTTTGAAGGTCACATCCGCATTTACTAAAGAAATATAAAAAGATCGGACAGGAAAGTAGCATTCAAGGAGGACAGTCAACCACAAAACACAGAAACAAACAAGGAAACAGACAAACAAGAAGGCAAAAGTAATAATAAAAGTAAACGACATCACAAACACAAAAGGGTTGACAATAGGGCTACCGCCTTGGAACGGTCAGTGGCAAAGTAGGCCACTGGGGGTTTAAACCGGTTCTAGGGTGCACCAAACCTCACACTTACCCTACTGTCATCGACTATTGTCACATTGTGATGGAACCAAGTTAAAACTATGACAGGTCTAACACATACAGCTTCTGAGAAAGTGACATTAATGCAAAGAGAAAGAAAAAACGTATCTGCCCTTTGCTTGGAGTGTGAAGGTCATATCCACATTTCATATTTCCCGATGCGATATACTACCCAAGATCCGCGGTCAGAAAAGCAACACCTGTCTCCTTTTCTTCGAAAAGGCAAGACAAAAATGATATATGCATAGCCCCTTCGTTACTATTACAACTACACAATTTCATAACACACATCCCATCAAAGGAAAGTAAAGTTACTGAATGGAAACCAATATTCTATTTTATATAGTAACGCCCTCCTTTGAACAAATGACCCTCAAAATAGTAATTCCAACCATCGAAAAATCAATTTAAATAGATCTTATTTGAGAAAAACAATGTCTTTTAAATATGTTATGTTTAATACAAGTGAAACAATTGAATAGAAGACGTCATAGAAATAATAGCGAGCACAGCTTGCGTCGCGTCGCGAGCTCCTATGTTGTCATGCAGGCGAAAAGTAAACATACCAATCCATCCTTTTGAAAAGTCTTGGGTCATTTACGGTAGTTTATGGGCGACTACAACCGTAAAGTAGCATTATTTGTTACGAAATTAACAAGATAAGCATTCGTAGAAATCATTCAGAATGGTGGTTTCCAAGCAGAATGAGATGGAAAAAAAATAAAACCTTTCTCAAACCCATCCAAAAATGACAATGAAATTGCATGTTTACCTATGTCGCCAAAACGGCCATTAACGGAAGCGTAGCCCAAAGCGTTACCTTGCACATTTTTCATTGGCCAAAATTCGTCAACACAATTTACAATTTAATAAAAGTAGATTTCGTGTCGCAGAAATTTATATGTCTTGCTAACCGATTAGGATAAACAAATGATTTGATAACTACCGTTAAAAAACATCTTTCATTTGTTTATCATTATCGCCATCTCGTTTTCCCGTAAAACCCTAAATGCAATCGGAATTCTTCGCAGATTTCCGTATTCAGATCGTCCACTATTGAAAGCCTTTGACGGAAATCGACGAGGTTATTCCGTTTTCATTCGTGCCAAACCCGAACAACCTAATGTTACGAAAATTATAATAAAATGACAAGACGTCCTTGAACTACGTCATCATCGTATGTTATGGAAAGCCTCGGCTGCCTTCTGTTGACCTTTTGCATTTTGTGCAGTACACTTTGTAAGTCGTTTTGTGCGTTTTCTAAGTTGTTATGTGCATTTTCTAAGTTTTGATGTGAATTTCGTAAGTTGTTATGTGCATTTCGGAAGTTGTTATGTGCATTTTCTAAGTTGTCCTGTGCATTTTCTAAGTTGTTATGTGCATTTTGCAAGTCGTCTTGTGCATTTTCTAAGTTGTTATGTGCATTTTCTAAGTTGTGATTTTCGTAAGTTGTTATGTGCATTTTCTAAGTTGTTCTGTGCATTTCGTAAGTTGTTATGTGCATTTTGTAAGTTGTTATGTGCATTTTCTAAGTTGTCCTGTGCATTTCGTAAGTTGTTATGTGCATTTTGTAAGTTGTTATGTGCATTTTCTAAGTTGTTCTATGCATTTCGTAAGTTGTTATGTGCATTTTCTAAGTTGTCCTGTGCATTTCGTAAGTTGTTATGTGTATTTTGTAAGTTATTATGTGCATTTTGTAAGTTGTCTTGTGCATTTCCTAAGTTGTTATGTGCATTTCGTAAGTTGTGATGTGTATTGTTTAAGTTGTTCTGTGCATTGTTTAAGTTGTCATGTGCATATTCTAAGTTGTTATGTGCATTTTCTAAGTTGTTCTGTGCATTTTCAAAGTTGTTATGTGTTTTTCGTAA